>WNWK01005931.1:0-113037 GCA_009830355.1 Cherax destructor
ACAAACCTCGGCAAAGGAAAAGACCTTGGAGTGAGTATAACGCCAAGCACGTCTCCGGAGGCACACATCAACCAGATAACTGCGGCAGCATATGGGCGTCTGGCAAACCTTAGATTAGCGTTCCGTTACCTTAACAAGGAATCGTTCAAGACACTGTATACCGTGTACGTCAGGCCCATACTAGAATATGCAGCACCAGTCTGGAACCCACACCTGGTCAAGCACGTAAGGAAACTAGAGAAAGTGCAAAGGTTTGCGACAAGGTTAGTTCCACAACTCAGGGTCTGTCTTATGAAGAAAGATTGAGGAAATAGGACTAACAACACTGGAGGAAAGAAGGGTCAGAGGAGACATGATAACGACATACAAAATACTGCGGGGAATTGACAAGGTAGATAGTGACAGGTTGTTTCAGAGAGGGAACACAGAAACAAGGGGACACAACTGGAAGCTGAAGACTCAGATGAGTCAAAGGGATGTCAGGAAACATTTCTTCAGCCACAGAGTAGTCAGGAAGTGGAATGGACTAGAGAAAGATATAGTGGAGGCAGGAACCATACATAGTTTAAGACAAGGTATGATAAAGCTCATGGAGCAGGGAGAGCAGAGACCCAGTAGCAGACAGCGAAGAGGCGGGGCAAGGAGCTGAGTCTCGACCCTGCAACCACAATTAGGTGAGTACACACACACACACACACACACACACACATATATATATATATATATATATATATATATATATATATATATATATATATATATATATATATATATATATATATATATATATATATTGAAATCACGAAACAAGTGATTTTAAATCATTTACCAAACTGACTCCATTTGGATATTCCACTTCCCCTACCATCTTATATTTTATTCTTTATCAATACGTATATTTTATTACATAATATGGTACATAAGACTTACAGGATGCATTGCTGGTACATAGATGCCATACGCAGCACATGGGGTTTGAGGGATTCATTTCAAGTACATATTGCAACGTGTTTGTCAAATATTACATTTCGAAAATCTCTTCAAGATCCTCAGAGTTTGGGCGAGTACCCAGGAAATAGCAGGCTATACCCCTCTGAACCGCAGAGTTGAATCTTTAGAATAGAAATCTAGCCGGCCTGGAATCTCTAGTTACCTGATGAGTCTTTTGCCTAGGTCCTTAAGGAACTTAGATGCACTCTATTCTCCATGGGCCAAGGGTATCTGAGCCTAAAGGAACAAACGCATAATGATGGGCAAGTTTATCATATTTTCTAGACTTTCGGGACTCCCTGAAGCAGGTTGCTGCCTCTCCTTCCCTGGTGTATTGGAAGTAGGTATCAGCCAACCTGGATGCACATGTATAACCCCACAGCACCTTCTTGCCGTCTGTCCAGGCTTGAAGGGGGATACTATCTGGACGCCTTTGGTTGCCATCAAATCTACATAATTGAGGTGGCTCCCTTATTACTGGGCATTTGGCTCTTGTGAGGCTCCTCTTGCTAACCTCTTTATGTCTTGCAGTCTTTCCCTCTGATCTACGGCAAACAAGACCATGGTACCAGAATCGTCTACCGATTCATTGCCGCAAATACACTTGTGTTCTGCAAAAATAGGAAGTCAAGGCGAAGGGCAACTTCAATGCAGATGGTCTGTGGGTCGACACGTGTGACAAGGGAGGAGTTGGGGACAGCCAACAGTAAGTCCTCTGCATGATGAACTCTCACTGCTAGGAGGCGAGCTCTATCCTTCCAGAAGCATTGTTGAGGCTGTATTGTCCACTATTAGGGCCATCCCAGTGTGACAGTTTGTAGTTGTTGGGGAAAGCAGGTCTAGTTTCAGTCTGTTAGATTATCCCAGAGCGTGGCTCCATCAATCAAAATTTGGTCATGAACTCTAACAAATCCTAATCTGTTCAGGAAGAATCGTTTACAAGTTCACTGGATGCCACACATGGGGATAGGAAAGCAGGTAGTGCAGTCTGTGAAGCCTTGGGACACCAATACCTGACTGGAAATGTAGCTTGGTCCGACTGTCCATATATATATATATATATATATATATATATATATATATATATATATATATATATATATATATATATATATATAGTGGAAGAGCCAGTTGTGGGTGTAGGGAAGTTCGTGAGGCAGTGGGTAGAATGAAAGGGGTAAGGCAGCTGGGATTGATGGGATAAAGATAGAAATGTTAAAAGCAGGTGGGGATATAATTTTGGAGTGGTTGGTGCTATTATTTAATAAATGTATGGAAGAGGGTAAGGTACCTAGGGATTGGCAGAGAGCGTGTATTGTTCCTTTGTATAAAGGCAAAGGGACAAAAGAGAGTGCAAAAATTATAGGGGAATAAGTCTTTTGAGTGTACCTGGTAAAGTGTATGGTAGAGTTATTATTGAAAGAATTAAGAGTAAAACAGAAAGCAGGATAGCAGATGAACAAGGGGGCTTTAGGAAAGGTAGGGGGTGTGTAGACCAAGTGTTTACAGTGAAACATATAGGTGAACAGTATTTGAATAAGGGTAAAGATGTTTTTGTGGCATTTATGGATTTGGAAAAGGCGTATGATAGGGTAGATAGGGGGGCAATGTGGCAGATGTTGCAGGTGTATGGAATAGGAGGAAGGTTACTGAAAGCAGTGAAGAGTTTTTATGAGGATAGTGAGGCTCAGGTTAGAGTGTGTAGGAGGGAAGGGGACTATTTCCCAGTAAAAGTGGGCCTTAGACAAGGATGTGTGATGTCACCGTGGTTGTTCAATATATTTATAGATGGGGTTGTAAGAGAAGTGAATGCGAGGGTCTTGGCAAGAGGTGTTGGGCTAAAAGATAAAGAAGCAAATACAAAGTGGGAGTTGTCACAGTTGCTTTTTGCTGATGAAACTGTGCTTTTGGGAGATTCTGAAGAGAAGCTGCAGAGGTTGGTGGATGAATTTGGTAGGGTGTGTAAAAGAAGAAAATTGAAAGTGAATATAGGAAAGAGTAAGGTGATGAGGATAACAAAAAGAATAGGTGACGAAAGATTGGATATCAGATTGGAGGAGAGAGTATGGAGGAGGTGAATGTATTCAGATATTTGGGAGTGGACATGTCGGCGGATGGGTCTATGAAGGATGAGGTGAATCATAGAATTGATGAGGGGAAAAGGGTGAGTGGAGCACTTCGGAGTCTGTGGAGACAAAGAACCTTGTCCATGGAAGTAAAGAGGGAATGTATGAGAGTATAGTTATACCAACGCTCTTATATGGGTGTGAAGCATGGGTGATGAATGTTGCAATGAGGAGAAGGCTGGAGGCAGTGGAGATGTCATGTCTGAGGTCAATGTGTGGTGTGAATATAATGCAGAGAATTCGAGTTTGGAAATTAGAGGAGGTGGGATTACCAAAACGATTGTCCAGAGAGCTGAGGAGGTTGTTGGAGGTGGTTTGGACATGTAGAGAGAATGGAACGAGACAGAGTGATTTCGAGAGTGTATAAATCTGTAGTGGAGGAAGGCGGGTAGGGTCGGCCTAGGAAAGGTTGGGGGGAGGGGTAAAGGAAGTTTTGAAGGAGGGCTTGGACTTCCAGCAAGCATGGGGAGCGTATTTGATAGGAGTGAATGGAGGCATATGGTTTTAATACTTGACGTCTGTTGGAGTGTGAGCAAAGTAACATTTATGAAGGATTCAGGAAACCGGCAGGCCGGACTTGAGTTCTGGAGATGGGAAGTACAGTGCCGGCACTCTGAAGGAGGGTGTTAATGTTGCAGTTTTATAACTGTAGTGTAAAGCACCTTCTGGCAAGACAGTGATGGAGTGAATGATGATGAAAGTTTTTCTTTTCGGGCCACCCTGCCTTGGTGGGAATCGGCCGATGTGTTAATAAAAAAATAAAATAAATATATATATATACATATATAGTAATAGGGAGGTACCACCTCTGGAACTGTGCTTGGGACCCTCATCCTCAGAGAAAAGAATAAACTTACTTCAGGGAAAACTCAAGGTTCTTCCTCGGAGCTGTTTGAATATTGTCTTCTACCATCCCCTATATTTTATATTGACAAAAATACAATAGGGAGTAGAAAAACATAGATAACATCTTAGAGCTATATTTAGAATTCTTCGTACAGCTCCCCGGCGGTGAGCCGCGTGCCCAGAATGCTGCAGGCATTCTCCTCTGATCCCAACACTGAGTCTCTGAAAGAGGAAGCTGGCCACTCTGTGATCCTTGGTTTCTGTGATGAGTTTTTCACCCAGCTCTTTGAGGAAGTTTAGAGCACACTTGCCCCATGCTCCAAGGGTCTCCGACCCTACTGGGATGAAGTCATAGCAAGGATCTTCTGCGGGTCTTCTGGGTCTCCCCTTTCAGCTTCAGGGTATGACAAGTAGGTGTCTGCTAATGTGGCGGCACAGGTGTAGTCCCAGGCAATCTGCTTACCATCCTTCCAGGGTAGCATAGTGGCTCCATCAGGACGCTTTTGACTTCCCTCAGACCTCTGTACTTGGGGTTCCCGTTCAGCTAGGCAAAGGGCTGTGGCGAGGCTTCTCTTTATGATGTCGTTGACCTCCTCATGTCTAACATACTTCCCTTCTGATGTGTGACACACGAGACCATGAAGTCCGAATTGATCAGCCGTTGCCCTGCCACAGATACACCTATGTGTTCGGTGAGTATGGGGACGGCTAGGCGAAGAGCAACACCAATCTGAATGGCCTGTGGGTCGAGTCGAGTCCCCAGACAGCGATAAGAGTTGTAATCAACTTGAGCGCTTTTGATTAAATGACTTCATGAGAAACTTAATCCAAAAAGAAATCAGGTAAGGTGAACCAGGATATCCAGAAAATGTAGGATAAAGCAGGATGTCACAAGTCTTAGTAGCCGAGAAATAGAAAAAAAATGGCACGGGAGAGCCAAAGCATCTAAAGACAAGAGAAAAAGTATAAGAGAAAAAAAAAAAAAAAAAATAATTATTCTTAACATCTGACTTGTCACACTCATCTCCCAATTTTAATATTAGGCTGACGCGAGGAATAATGAGATAACCGACAAATAGAGATTAATTCAAATGAAATATCCGTAAGTGGCGTCTGGGTCGTTGACTTGACATATAGCGCAAGATGAATTTAGCTTACAAAGGAATTTAGCATACAAATTAATTTAGCACACAAGGGTATATTCTCCGAGATGTATATATCTCTAACATTATATATGCTGAGAGATTATTTTAATCCCTGTTTTAAGGATTCAAGAAGAATTGACTGGTAGTGAAGAGGATATACATGTTGCATTAATAACCCTCGTGTATTTAAAGAAAAGTAATCTACTCTTTGATTAGTGGAGCGGGGTTCCAGAAGGTTAATCCTAATAGTGGTCAATAATCTCACCTGGATCATGTTAGGTCGTCCTTGCTTTGAGATTATGGTGAGAATAACGCAATATTAAGTGATTTTGCCTAGCATTCAATTCTCATAGCTATACATCATTTTTCCATCTTTTGTAAACTAGTTTCTGACTTATTCTTTAATAGATGTATCTTTTTTTTTGTAAATCTCTCAATCAATTATGATGTTCTACGAGGTTTATTTCTGGTTCTAACTCTTTTCTCCTTATTAATCAATATGTACTATTCACTGTTATGCTGAGGACTCTAATTTTTTTTAACTTCCTCATACTTCAGTAATGACACATTTCTTGCAGTTCTCGTTGAATCCTGAGCTTTGCATTACATTTTTGCTATTTCTACATCTTTCTGTGGGACACTTGTAAGTTATGCCAACTTTTATTCTATTAAAACAATTTTTACTTGCTATTTTAAAGGAAGATTATGCTCACTATGTTTTACTTTATAAACTCTAGTATTCATCGAAAATGTTCTGTTAATATCTTAAATAATATAGTCATTTCCATTTTATCCTGGAAAGTTCGCGTTTTCGCTATGGTTAAGAGTGTCTTTATATTGTAAAAAATTCTATTTAGTCTAAGAAACTAACATATTCTTAGATTCTTCAGTTTCCAGAAGTAAGAGTGCTTCTCTTATATCTAGGAAAGCTTTCCTTGCAAATAAATTTCAATGGTATTTGATGTATTCGTCTTGACCTTCCAATTAATCTAAAAGAATTCAGCCTCCTACTGCCAAGTCGAATCTCATTGTTTTGCTGCTACTTTCATGGCTTGTGCTCTCAGGAACTTGCTAGTTATGCACCCAATGATCATATATACACAAGTAATTTTTTTACCAATGTAGTTAGAATAATACATGTGAAGTGTCGGCCATCTAACACTGCACAGAAATGGGAAACTGACGTCATGATTAATGGTCCAGAAGAACTGAGAGCGAGTGCAAAAATCGGGTGAGAAAGTCAGGGTTGGTGCGGTAAATAAAATTTAGGTATAAAAAAAAGTAAAAGACGAACTTCCTGTGTGTTCTGTAATGAACGAGACAATCCATCATAACACGTCTGACTGTCAAAAAGGCCACTAGACGCCTTCCCATGAAGTGAACACTGGTAAGACTAGTATGACCTATGAGCAGTCACGAAAGTTTTCCACAATTGACAAAGGAGAATCTCAATATCGGTTTGATGAAAACAAATTGCTGGTCACAAGTCTGATCTACAACGTTACCAGTGTTCTCGGAAAGTAGTTTGGAAAGAAAACTGCTTGAAGGAGATTGGAAGTTTCTGAACTGTGGAACGTGCAGATGATTTTGCAAGTCAATTACCCTAACCACAGGAAGTTTTGGATTAAAGGAAAAAAAAAAAGACTTTTCTTATTACTGAAGATAGTCAGTATTGATTAAGAAGAACAAAGGAATGTCAAGAATAGAAAATCTGGATTTCTTTCTGACAGAGACTAAAACAAATGATTAATATACATGATTAGCAATGTAACTGACGGCAATAAGAAGAGCGTATAATTCTGAAGTGAACATATAAACAGACTGCTGAAGTGGCGCTGAGAAGAGCTAGAAGGATAACTAGAAGACACCTTCTACTCCATCAGAAGATTTAATGCCCTCAATGTATACAACAGCAGCATGTGATTATGGAAAGTAATAATCATTGCTGAGTGGGATGTAATGTATCACCGATTTGCGTACAATATTTTTAATAAATATAGGTTAGGTCAGATTTGTCACGAAACAGGACAAATAATGAATATAATAATAGTGAGACAGAAAGATTAGGTACACTAAGGAAGGCAACAATGATCTTTGAAATTCCAATAGGTGAAGAAAATTAATAGGATAACGACAGCCAAATAAAGAAGTTATTTTAGCTACAACGGATGACAGCAAGGACCCAGATATAAATGAATTCCTTAATGATTAACAATAAATGACATTTAGTCCAGAAAGGTCTTTGACGGCAGGAGTATCATGTACTTGGTCTCAGTATCCGAGGTTATATAAGACCAAGGCACAAGGAAGTCGAAAGAAAGTGTCTTTGGGCCATTCCTGCAAAAAACAAGAACTGTTTTTTGGAGGAAAATCAATTTATGAGACGCAGCTTTGAGAGAGGCTACTTGATGCTTCCATTACTGTCGGTAGTCGAAGAAGAGACCGAAGAAGTTACAGTTTGGTAGGTGCAGGAGGCAGCGAGCCGAAAAAGGGACTGAAGACTCACATTCAGCAGCGTAAGAAAAAATTGTAACAGCGTTTCTCACAAAGGAAACTGTTATCATAATTTGGTCAAACTTTATCATGGCTTGATAAAGCTGTAATAAAATTTGATAAAGGTTTGTCATTACTTGAAAATGATTTATTATAAGATGATAATACTTTGTTATAAATTGATAAAGCTTTACAATAACTTGAGTGTGCTGTATCATAAACGCAAAATGTTTTGTGAAAACTTATGAGAGCTTTAAAATCATAACTTAATAAAGCTTCTTTCGAACAAAACGGCGTTCTAATAGAGGTTCACGGTGTTTTGCGTGTCCTTCATGCAGTTTACAATGGACAAAGAAAGAGAAATGCAGTATATTTGGATTCCTTATTGACAGCGTTTCGCACACACACTGGGTTTTATCATGAAACAATCGGATCTTTTTTGCGTTTCGCCCACTGCAATTGTGTCTCCTTTTCCATCGTGTCGGTATTTAATACCATTTCTCTCTATCCAGTTTACAATTTGGTAAACTAATAAAGAATATACACAGTTTATTTTAATGCCGTTCTTAGGGAGTCACGTCTTCTTGGCTAGTAGTGATCGAGTAGTCGATAAGTTTCAAACCCAACCAAGTATCCTTACATTTACCTGCCATTTTGTGGAATAAATTCCTACCATATAATCTTGGTTCATGCCCTTGATCCTCGGTCCTTAAAGAAACGTCTATTGAAGTATTTTTTGGGACACTAGCTCTTTTTTATTTACTCTCACTTTTTAAACACAAACACACACACACACACACACACACACACCGGAAGTGGAATAGTCTGGCAAGTGACATAGTGGAGGCAGGAACCATTCATAGTTTTAAGACGAGGTTTGATAAAGCTCATGGAGCAGGGAGAGGACCTAGTAGCGATCAGTGAAGAGGCGGGGCCAGGAGCTATGAATCAACCCCTGCAACCACAAATAGGTGAGTACAAATAGGTGAATACACACGTGTCGTAAGAGACGACTAAAATGCTGGGATCAAGGGCCTAGAAACCCCTTCTTCTGTACAAATTACTAAATTTAAAAAGAAAATCTTTCCTTTTTCTTTTTGGTCAGCCTGCCTCTGTAGGATACGGCCGGTCTGTTGAATATATATATATATATATATATATATATATATATATATATATATATATATATATATATATATATATATATATATATATATATATATATATATATATATATTTGCCGAATAAGGCAAGCGAAAATTTGTGTATGCAATAATTTTGCAAAAAATATTCAGAACCTAACGAAAAAAAATATATTTAACTTTGTTTGTTTATTATTAAATTATTGTAAATTTATCTAAAACATATTTAGTTGGAGAGGTACAAACTAGTTTGCTGCGAAGGGTGTTAGTGTGGCGAAAGTAGGTTTGATGTCTAAGGAACGGAGAGAGTTATTGAGATTAGATAGATTGGAAATATAGGGAAGGCAGAGAACAGATGTCCCAGGAGTAGAGAGTTTGGTAGAGAAGAAGGTCCGTTTAGCACGTGGGAAGGCAGAGTTTATGAAATGGGAAGGGTAGCCAAGACGAGAGAATGAATTACGAAGAGTGGAAATTTCCTATTCAGGGAACTGAGTGTCACAAATGCCAAAGCACGGTGAAAGAGAGAAATAAGAACGCTTTTCTTGACAGAGGAAGCATGGTAAGTAAAGTAGTGAATGTACATGCCACTGTGCTTGCGGTACACGGAAAAAAGCAAAATGAAAGGAAGCAAAGAATTAGATTCCCATTCAGCTTTAAACTTGATGGAAGGGGCAAGATTGTTAAGTGCATCAAGAAATGATTGGAAGAGACTAGTCTTGAGGCGGAAGAACAAAGATGTCATGTTCATAGTGAAGCCAGAGGGAAGGGCGCACATCAATAGTAGGAATAAGAACAGTTGCGAAGTATTCCATATAAAGGTTAGCAAGAACAGGGGATAGAGAAGACCCTATAGCGATACCAAAGGTTTGAGAATAAAAGTTACCTTGGAAGGAAAAGGAATTAGAGTCCACACAAAGGCGAATAAGATCAAGAAAGACATCAATAGGTATAGAAAAATGAAATAACCCTTCACTGGCCCTCTCTCTGAGAAAATTAAGAACATCATCAAGAGGTACATTGGTGAAGAGAGACTCAGCGACAAGACTAAGCATCCTACAGTTCGAGAGAGAGCGAACACGTTCATGAAGTCTAGAGAGTGACGAAGGTGAGCAGGAGACAAAGTCGTAAGCACCTCTCTCCTATGTACGGGTTATTTGTGTACATGGGCATAGATCAGCGACAGTCAGACGGAGCAAAAGCAAATCTTTTCGGAGTGGATACATTCAACAAGCGTTAAAACACCCACCTAAGATGATTTGGGGTAATTTTACTGCTAAAGTCCTTGGACGGCTTGTTATTGTTGAGGGAACGATGAACAGCAACAAATACAAGACATTCGTGGCAACTCATTTGCTTCCCATTGTGGATTGAGATTTCCTGATGTAGAAGACATTTTCCAGTAGGATCTTGCTTCATGCCACACTTCCAGAAAAAGCTAAATTGACTTGGAAACATTCCTGACCTCAACCTAATTGAGAATCTATGGGGAATAACCAAAAGCAGGATCGCGAAACAGGACTGTTCAACTGTGGAGAAGTTAATTGCTCTGTTATTAGGACCTGGTACCACGACGAAGAACTTGTCAAAATGTATTCAACTCTCGTCGATTCAATACCAACAATGTAGCAATGCTTATAAAAGCAAAGCGTAGTCACCTCTCTCATTAAATCAATTATCTGTCATATCATTGTTAATTAAGCCAAAATCGAAAGTTTTACCTATTCGTCACGACATATATATATATATATATATTATATATATATATATATATATATATATATATATATATATATATATATATATATATATATATATATATATATATATATATATATATATATATATATATATATATATATATATATATATATATATATATATATATATATATATATATATATATATATATATATATATATATAGTACATGCTCACAGAGGGAGGAAAAATCATAATAAAATGCGTGACTGCTAACATCAAAAATAACCGCAGTGCAAAAATAAACAGAAAACCCTGAAAGCTCTCATGTGCTTAACACACATCTTCAGAAGAATAGGAAGGAGAGACTAGAGAAGCACATTTTGTGTTACTGAGTGAGGTGATAACTCTCTCCGGTATCACGCAAGTGAGGTGATGCCTTAGATTTTGAAGACTGCAGATTATGATGCCTACTGGTCCACGCAATCTCAGTGATTACTGCAGCATGTCTTCTGGCCCACGCTAGTGGACCAAGTAATTAACAGAGCTAACAACTCTATCGTTAATCCTAATGGAAAAAAAGGTGCAAGAACGCAACTCCAACTTATATAAAGAAGTTTATCTCAGTTTCAAATAAAACAGTAAGTTAAACATTTATCTAACATGCAAATAGATTAACATTAACAATGTTGTCCAAACATTAAGAAAAAGTTTCAATAATTTTAGAATTACCGACAATATGTTAGGTAAACGGACGCATGTGCAACTAATGTGACATTTCACTGTGACAATGTTTCTCTCTTCAGGAGCTTTGTCAAACAATATAAGGCCACTGAGGGTATATATACGTAACATCTTGAAGTGACAGAGCTTAAGTACTGCAGTAGGCCTACTGCCCCATGTTGTAGGTAGTAGCAGCAGTAGTAGAAGCGGAGGTAATTATTGGTTATGTGACGGGTAAAAAACAATAAACCCTACCATCACATAGCAACCAAGAATTACCTCAACTCACACTAGTTCTACTACTATTACTCCTATCATTAATACTATTACTACTACTGTTACTACTACTTCAACTACTACTACTTCTATTTCTACTACTACTACTTCTACTACTTCTAGTACTACTACTACTACTACCTTTACTACTACTACTACTACCACTACTACTTCTACCATTACTACTTCTACTATAACTACTTCTACAACAACCACTACTTCTACTACTACTCATGCTACAACTATTGCTGCTATTACTGACTAAAACATGGGCTATTGCAGCTCTTATGTTCTCTCAAGTCATGTTGTCTATATATACCCTCAGTGTCCTGTACTGCTTGTAAAGGCTGGACAAAACTCCTGGAGAGCGAAACGTTGTAGCCATAAAATGCCACATTCCCTGCACATGTGCCCTTTTATTCAACAAGATAAAAAAGCATATAGGCGATTTCAAATTAAACATTCAAAACAGTTCAAATATAATTGTAAATTGCAAATTTGTCAAACCTTTAAATGAAGCAAATTATTCAGATTATATTGTCCAACAAATAAAGTAAAAGAGTGAAATGGTAAATTTTAAATTAAACATATCAGGCTATAGCCTGCAGCAGGCCCGCCGGCTCAGGCTATGCAGGTCAAGCCAAGTTCTAACCCGCAACCCATACAATTGTCCAGCCTAATTTTTAAGACTAATTGGTCCATTGATAAAGATCAGTTTATGCGAAAAATATTGTCACGTTTAAGATTGTGAACGATATTCCGACTATAAAATTAACAAGATTATAAATGCCAGAACTCCAATTTGAAATATGTTGTCAATCATGGTAGTTTAATATTGAGCAAGTGTTGACCAGAAGGTATCACCACCGTGTGTTACTTGAGTGAGGTATCACCACCGTGTGTTACTTAAGTGAGGTATCACCTAACGTGATTCTTGAGTGAGGTATAACCTCATTCAAGTAACATAAAATGGGATTTTTGCCTTTCCTTGCCAACTCTCTGAAAATCTGTGTGAAAGTGCTCAGGTTTTCCTAGTTTTTCACTGATTATATATATATATATATATATATATATATATATATATATATATATATATATATATATATATATGTCGTGCCGATTAGGTAAAACTGGTCAATTAGCAAGAACTCATTTTCTCTTATACGTTTAAAGATATATTTTTCATTTATGTTAATGTAAAAATTTATAATTTTGTACCAAGAGAAACTTTGAAAACCTCCCTAACCTTATTACAACAAGCGCAATTTAATTTAGCCTAACCCAACTAAATATATTTTAGATACGTTAACATTAATTTAATAATAAACAAACACATTGAAATATATTTTTTTCGTTATGTTCAGAATGATTTTGGCGAAATTATTGCATACACAAATTTTCACTTGTCTTATATGGCAAGGTGAGCGTTGCTATTTAAGCCAAAATAGCAAGTTTTACCTAATCGGCACGACATATATATATATATAAAATATATATATATATATATATATATATATATATATATATATATATATTATATGCAGTTTGTCTCTCAGCTTGCCACTATATGTTCTTACCTATTTGTGGTTGCAGGGGTCGATTCATAGAAGTGTTAGTAGTAGTACAAATTGCAGAAAGTAGTAGTAGAAGTGGAGATAATTCGTGTGTGTGTGTGTGTGTGTGTGTGTGTGTGTGTGTGTGTGTGTGTGTGTGTGTGTGCGCGCGTTTGCGTGCTCGTGTGCGCACTATTGCACTTCACAGAATTCTTCTTTGAACAAATACAAAAAAAAAACACTTGGGCAACAGTACAACAACATTGGTGTAAACTTCACAGTTGAAAATTGCATTACAGGAAAACACAGCTTCTTATACAGCATTTCTGTGCATTTCACCTGCCCAGTATCGCAGTACATTCTTCCGGTACATCTCTCTACTAGTACGTCATTATAGGACGTTTCACTGGTAATGTACAGTACACTCCACCCACACTACACTAGGATGCACCTCTCTAGTACAGTATTGCAGGCATACTTCAGTGGTGTATTACAGTATACTTCAGTGATGTATTATAGTGGTACAGTGCACTCCGCTAGTATAAAAATAGAATACACTCCATTGAAACAACATTTCAGCACACTTCACAGGTATAACAGTACAGTGCACTTCACGAGTATAACAGTACAGTGCACTTCACGAGTATAACAGTACAGTGCACTTCACGGGAATAACAGTACAGTGCACTTCACAGGTATAACAGTACAGTGCACTTCACTGGTGTATTACATATCATTTTATGGGTAAGACATTACAGTACACTTTACGGTAAAATATTACTGTGCCCTTCACGGATAAGCTATTATGGTACACTTAATGTGTACATAAAGAAACACTACCTGGGGATTGACGGTGTTACTTATTACTAACTCAAACTTACACGAAAAACACAACAATAATTACATTTCGCTTCACTTGTTCGCAATTACATTTCAGTTCGCTAATTCAAATTATATTGGAAATGTTCCAAATTACGTTTCACGTTACAGGTATAAAATATCATTGCAATACAGTAAATCAAGAGCCCAATATACTTCGCTAATTAATAATTGTATCATTGTACATTGCACTTATAATTTGCATGTCACGTTACATTTCATTTTTTCTGACGTCACTTCACTGGATCAGAATTACGAGGGAAATCACCCAAGTTTTTGTATATGTTCTATATATTAAAATTTTTATGTATTCTTTGGACGTAGATCTTTTAAGCACACCATGCATATAAATTTTATGTTCACTATGCATGTAAATTACATGGTTGAAGTTGCGTTTCGTGTAGAAGCACAAACTATCATAATTTTTAATCAAATTCACATTCAGAACTGCATTTTAAATGCGTCAAACATTGGAAGAACATTATGCAGTAATCATTACTAGTTCATTACTGTACAAGACTTCTCTAAACGGCAATTACAACTATTTTTTTTTTTTTTTTTCAAAAATAAAAATAGATTGACAGAAGATAAATTCTCGCCAGCAGAGATTAGTATACCTGGCGTGAGGCGACTATGAGACGCGCGTAACTGTGTACTTTATTGTATATCAGGTGAGAGCAGAGCAGTGAGGGAGGCGGGAGGCTGAGTCGACGATGCTCACTCTTCCATACTCACGCGCATACTGACTGCTACTGCTGCTGCTGCTGCTGTTGCTGCCAGGGCCAGTGCCAGAGCCACCACCTCTCCATCCTCTCCTGCATTCTCCCTCCCTCAATCCTCTCCTTAACTCCCTTTCTTCCCTTTACCATTTCTTTCCTCTCCCTCCAATCATCTCCCAATACCTCCTTTCATCCTCCAGTCTGCGCGATCTCCCTGTTCTTCCTTCCCGCATTGTTCATCTCTGTTCGTCTCTCCATTCCTTTCTCTTTCATTAAATCTTCATTTCATCTTTTCTTTCATCTTTCCCACTATCTCTTTCTATTCATCTCTGTTTCTCAATGGTTCTAGTCTTCTCACTCTCTTTATTTTCTCGACGTCTTTCTTCCCACCTACTTTCTCCTTTCTATCCAAAACTTTTTTCAGTAGGCGATTTGGATTTTGGTGGTCGGAGATGTCGCTGTACAATCAAGCGGTCCCGGGTTCGATCCTCGGAGCGCCGGGACGTATAGATAAATCTTGCACCCGCTGCCTCTGTTCAGAAAGCAGTAAATAGGTACCTGTGTGTTAGTTGCGTATTTCGGGCAGCATCTAGGGGAAGAAAATGCAATAACGTTAGAACATCCTCTCAAGATGACGGTTTAGAGTCAGAGTTGCGGGGATACCAGCGTATGTGTAGTGTTGTGAGAACAGTGGTCTGAGTTCTGTAAATGGAGGGAGGTATAGGGAAGGGATAAAAAGCCATAGATAGGGCCATAGAGGTTGCAATATATAGACAGCAGTAGAGGACAAGTAAAGATGATATGGTCAGTCCATCAACCTTGGAGAAGTATGACGGACATATCGCATCATCTTTACCTCTTCGCTGCTCCTGTCTCCATATTTGCAACCTCTGTATTCCACTGATGAAACCTGATGTGTGGGCGAAACGTTTCGGAATAAAGATACCTAACTGTTGCACATGTGTCTTGCTTATCTACTTGTCGGTATTGAATACCAAATTAATGTTCACGTGATTATGGAGTGATCGCACATAAAATAGTCAGTAGGATTAACAGGAAAAGTAGGCTAGTGAATTTACAGTAAATTTACAGTAAAAAAACTCATTGCCCCAAAGCATGGTTCAGAAGCTTTTACGGTTCCTGGTGCCTCTACTGTTCCTGGTGCCTCTATTGTTAGTGGTGACTCTATTGTTAGTGGTGACTCTATTGTTAGTGGTGACTCTATTGTTCCTGGTGCCTCTACTGTTCCTGGTGCCTCTACTGTTCCTGGTGCCTCTATCGTTCCTGGTGCCTCTATTGTTAGTGGTGACTCTATTGTTCCTGGTGCCTCTACTCTTCCAAGTGCCTCTATTGTTCCCGGTGCCTCTATTTTTCCTGGTGCCTCTATTGTTCCTGGTGCCTTTATTGTTCCTGGTACCTCTACAGCTTCTGGTGCCTCTATTGTTCCTGGTGTCTCTATTGTTCATGTTGCCTCTATTGTTCCTGGTGCCTCTATTGCTCCTGATGCCTCTATTGTTGCTGGTGCCTCTACTGTTCAACGTGCCTCTATTGTTACTGGTGCCTCTACTGTCCAACGTGCCTCTATTGTTACTGGTGCCTCTACTGTTCAACGTGCCTCTATTGTTCCTGGTTCATTTATTATTTCTGGTACCTCCATTGTTCCTGGTGCCTCTATTATTCCTGGTGCCTCTATTGTTCCTGGTGCCTCTATTGTTCCTCGTGCCTCTATTTTTCCTGGTGCCTCTACTGTTCCTTATGCCTCTATTGTTCCTGGTGCCTCTATTGTTCCTGGGGCCTCTATTCCTGGTGCCTCTATTGTTCCTGGTGCCTCTATTGTTCCATGTGCCTTATTGTTCCTGGTGCCTCAATTGTTCCTGGTGCCCATATTGTTCCCGGTGCCTCTATTGTTCCTGGTGCCTCTATTGTTCCTGGTGCCTCAATTGTTCCTGGTGCCCCTATTGTTCCCGGTGCCTCTATTATTCCTGGTGCCTCTATTGTTCCTCGTGCCTCTATTTTTCCTCGTGCCTCTACTGTTCCTTGTGCCTCTATTGTTCCTGGTGCCTCTATTGTTCCTCGTGCCTCTATTGTTCTGGTCCCTCTATTGTTCCTGGTGCCTCTATTCATGGTGAATCTACTGTTCCTGTGGCCTCTATTATTCCCAGTGCCTCTACTGTTTCTCTTGCCTCTATTGTTCCTGGTGCTTGTTTTGATCCTATGCCTCTGTTGTTCCTGGTGCCTCTATTGTTCCTGGTCACTCTATTGTTCCTGGTGCCTCTATTGTTCCTTGTGCCTCTGTTGTTCCTGATGCCTCTATTGTTCCTGGTGACTCTACTGTTTCTGGTGACTCTACTGTTCCTGGTGCTTGTATTGTTCCATCTTGCCTCTATTGTTCCTCTGTCTGGGAATCTAGTCCGTCCCAGTAGCAGTATTGAGTCCTGCTGACTGCGATGTTTCTCTGTATATACCCGCTTGTTTCTGCGTGGTGCACTGATATATATGTCCTACCGAATAGGTAAAACTGCCGATTTTGGCTTAAATAGCAACGCTCTTCTTGCCGAATAAGGCAAGCGAAAATTTGTATATGCAATAATTTCGCAAAAATCATTCTGAACCTAACGAAAAAATATATTTCTTTGTGTTTGTTTAATGTTAAATTATTGTAAACTTATCTAAAATATATTTAGTTGGATTAGGCTAAATTAAATTCCTCATGTTACAATAAGGTTAGGTAAGTTTTCTAAGGTTCTTTTGGAACAAAATTATTAATTTTTACATTAACATAAATGAAAAAAAATGTATCTTTAAACTTATAAGAGAAATTTTTTGAAAAGACTTGATTTTAAATGAGTTCTTGCTAATTGACCAGTTTTACCTATTCGGCACGACATATATATATCCTGCTTAAATTCGGTGGTTAAGTGAATTTTAAAGTTTTCGACTACACGTGGATAACCTCTTATGGTATAGTAATTATTTACACTTAGAGACGTACACCTGTAACATCTAAGGTTAGGTTAGGTAAGGTTCGTCAGGAAACAGGACAAGTGTTTCCTGACGAGGGTCTTAGTCAGATGATGACCCGCCATTGGAGCTTTTGGTCATCTGACCGAGGCCTTCTGCTGGCTTATCGGTCCACCCTTTTAAAAATTATGGTCAATTGTAACCATTTTAGTATGTAACATCTAACTGTTAATATATAAACTATCTTTGATTTGAGATAATAATTATAATAATAATAACTTGTTCCTTTAGTAAGTCTATATGCCTTACACGCAATATACTAATTATGTTGATACATATACTAAATGGAAATTTTACCCGAAAAAAAAATTCTTAAATTGAAAATGCACATATACTGCTGTTCTGGCACCAGATTCAATTTACAAACTACCAGAAAAACCTTTACAGAAAACGGAAGCCCAGCATACTATCAGGCGTCGTAAACTTTTATAACATGAATTTCCTCAGTCATAGAAAATGTTTACACAAAAGCGCATGACAACAACGGAAATTATAATTAAGCTATTCCGAACCTGAGAGAAAACACAGATAATATCCCATGCTGAAGGAGGATTTTCAGTTTTTTTGTTTTGTTTCACCAGATACTGAATTGAGGGACAAGAACTTTGAAAGTATAATACTGTACGTTCTTTCCTGACACTGGAGAAGCGTAGACCAAGTGGAAACATAATATAACATGTGAAAAATATAAACTAGGGCAATTTAACATGTGACATCTCAGGAGGATCACCATGCCCAGCCCTTTTAGGGCAGGGTAGGTGCCAAAGCTAGAATTTTCTACCATCTACAGCTCGCAAGACTGCCCTTCCCGTCAGCCTCCCTGGGGCGGGGAAGATGACAGGCCAGAGTGGCCTAGCTTCTCCTTACGAGCCCCGTGCGGGTGGGGAATGTGGCTAGGCCTGGGGACAGTTGGTCCCAACGATGAGGGGGTACTTGTACCTCCTCCCATGGGAGATATAGGTCTCAGATACTCCCACGACAGGGAGCCGGAGCCGGGTCGCCATCTGGAATAGATCCAGGCCGGGAGAATTCCTGGCGAATCAACACCTCCTGACATCTCAGTGCGAGGAAACAAATGAATGCTGAATATCCAACTGAAACAAAGAGAAGTTTTAAATATCTTTGATCATGTAAAGGAATTAAGAAATTATATTAAATACTGGAAACGACATAGTATACTTGCTCACTTTTCTTATTTATTAAACGGCACATATGACATCTAATCAAGCCATTGATTGACAGTTTAGAATCCCAAGCCATGTGGGTATCCCAGGCAATGATGCAGCAGATGAGGCTGCTAAGGCCGCAACGCTCGAGGCACAGCCACGTGGTGCAATCGCCATCAGCCTCAGCCAGATTATGCTATGGGCTACCAGTGCGCCCAGGCGCCCACTTCCTGACCCTGGGGATTCCCGGAGCCGCCGCTGGTATGACAGGGCGACTCACAGGGCACCCCCTCCAACCATTCGGAAGCAGCCCAGGGAACTGCGGGTGGCTATCCACCGCCTGCGCTTAGGGTATCCCACCACTGCACAGATCATTGAACAAGCAAGAGAGGAGCTCTGTGCCCACTGTGACCGGATGGTTTCCACTCCCCTGGTGCACTACCTGTTAGACTGCCCAGCTACATTGCCCCTTCGCCGCAGACACTTCCCGATGACCCCGGTGGGGCGGGCCCGGGAAGATGAGGCGGCACATCTGGTGTACTTGGCTGTTAAAGATTTGGAGACCTTACTCCCAGTCATTGCATGTCACCCGCCCCCCCGCTGACGTCACTGTGAAGGCCTGCTGAGGGCCTCCGTTGCACCCTGCACCAACTACCATTGGAGCAACTACCTTTTGGGACTTCGTTTGTCCATAGATTCGGAGAGGACCCCTCTTCCCACCAAAGGAATACCACACATGTACCTTTAACGTCGATACATGACACTTCCCTACAGGGGAACCGATGCCGGGTCGCCAAATTGGAAGAGACCCGGGCCGGGATCCATACCGGCAGATCATATAGAATAGAATAGACAGTTTAGAGGCAACGTAGCTGCCCGAAATAAACTACTGTAATATTAATTAAGCAGATATACATATACGTATAAAATACCATTCAGAAAACAGTTTTATAAAACACTGCATGAAGTATAACAACCGCATTTACCACTACTCTGGCAGATAGCTTGTGGTATGACCATACCCACCAACCCTCCCAAGAGACTCATCATGCGCACTCATCCTCGATTACACTGATGGTTCCATTAACTCTGACACTGGGAAGGCGGGAAGTGCTGTTTTATGTAAACAAACCTGGTGGTACTATGATGCATTGGCGAACCAAATTAATAAATATCTGGACTTCCACCATATAAAACTGATCTGTTTGTCATTCTAATTGCTCTCAAGCTTGTGGAAGTACGACATCAGGTAGTTTGTGTCTCCCTTTCCTCAGCATTTCCTCTAAATATCCTGAGACCTGGATGTAGCATGCATGTGTATAAAGCTAGGCACAGATATACATACATTATAAGAAAGGAATTATTTAAGCATTTGTGTATTCTCTCTCTCACAGGCTTCCAGTAGAAAGACAAAGATGATTACTTAGCTAAACAAACATAAAGAAAATGTCGAATATAATTTTGCTTTCTCAAACGCAAATGTAAAAAAAAAATATCAGAAAAGAACAAATGATTTGGAAGAAAGTACTGAAGAACAGATAGGAACTAGCAGATTAACTGTCAATCATTATAAAATGTGTGAAATTAAACATATTTATGTAGACAGTAACATGGTCAGTACATTGCAAGAAGTTGTACTGCTAGACTTAGGCTAGGCGATGAGTATCGGTGGCAGTACTGTTCGTTTAGAGATGCCAGCGATCTAGAATGCAGTGTGTGGACAGGAACAGGGTCATACACTGGAACACTGTATTTTAGAGCGTCCAAACATACAAACCTTACAGGGTGTGGCGAAACACTTCATTGTTTATGGTAAAATATGTGAAATCTTGAGAATGTATCCGGTTTTTGCGTCGACTGGATGAATGAACTATATATGAAGAGACTACAACCCAATAATGACCGTAATAAGATTTTGTGAGTTTGTATTACCATATTGTATTGTGTGCATTATCTCTATGAGGAATTTTTAATATATGAAGTGAACTAAAAATAAATTTTATGATGTAACTATGCCCAGCTGGGTCTGATAAAGGCCCCACTGGGCGTACTTACATCATAGTGTTTTTTTGGGGGACCGTTCGTGGGGTGTGCGTTAAACTAGCAGCTCTGGCAACACAACTGGTGAGTATTTAGTAGGAATGATAAATTAAATCCCATTACCACAGCATTCATGAAGAGAAACACTGCCATACAGTTGACTGTATACTACCATACAAGTAAAAGTGTGTACTGCCATACAGGTGTCTCTATAATACCATACAAGTCTCTCTGTGTACTGCCATACAAGTGACGCTGCACTGTAATACAAGTGACTGTGCACTACTATACACTGTGCACCACAATGCGGGTGACACTGTGCACCACAATGCGGGTGACACTGGAAGATGAACGAACGTGTTGTGGCCGAAAAATATTTTAAAAACGAAATAAAACGTTGTTGCTGAAACATGCAACACTCAAAGGGTGTCAAGTGTTGTTGACAAGCATGGTAGGGTGTCAGGTGTTGGTGTCAAGTATGGTAGGATAACAGGTGTTGCTAGCAAGGATGATAGGGTGTCGGTTGTTGCTGATAAGTATGGTAGGGTGTCCAATGTTACTAACAAGTATGGTAAGGTGTCAAGTGCTTCTGGCAATTATGGTAGGGTGTCAGGTGTTGCTGGCAAAGACGGCAGGGTATCAGGTGTTGCTGACATTTGTGGTTGACAGGTATGGATGATATGTATGGTAGAATGCCAGAATTTGGTGACAAGAACGCCAGAATATCAGGTATTGCTGACACGTATGGTAGAGTGTCAGGTGTTGCTGACATGTATGGTAGAGTGTCAGGTGTTGCTGACACGTATGGTAGAGTGTCAGGTGTTGCTGCCAAGTATGGTAGGGTGTTTAGTGTTGCTGACTAGTATGGTTGGGTGTCTAGTGTTGCTGGCAAGTATGGTAGAAGGACAGGTATTGCTGATACGTTTTATAGAATATCAATTATTGCTGACAAATGTGGTAGAATGACAGGTATTTCTAACAAGAATGATAGAATGACAGATATTGCCGACAAATTATAGTAGAATGACAGGTATTGCTGATATATATGGTAGAATGATAAATATTGCTGACAAGTATGGTGGAATACCAGGTATTGTTGATAAACATGAGAGAAATGTGGGTGAGAAACAAGTCAGCATTGATCAAAATATTTAACAAAGAAATGTTTCGCCAAGAGTGGTTTCCTGAGTCCTAAGAAACCTCTCGTGGAGAAACGTTCCCGTATAACATGTCTTGAGCAGTGTCTCTGAATATATATATATCTTCTTTCAACACGTCAGCCGTTTCCCACCGAGGCAGGGTGGCCCAAAAGGAAAAACGAAAGTTTCTCCTTTTACATTTAGCAATATATACAGGAGAAGGGGTTACTAGCCCCTTGCTCCCGGCATTTTAGTCGCCTTTTACGACACGCATGGCTTACGGAGGAAGAATTCTGTTCAACCTCCCCATGAAGATAAGAGGAAATAAGAACAAGAACTAGTAAGAAAATAGAAGAAACCCCAGAGGAGTGTGTATATATATGCTTGTACATGAATGTGTAGTGTGACCTATGTGTAAGTAAAAGTAACAAGACAATACCAGCAATCCTACCATCATGTAAAACAATTACAGGCTTTCGTTTTACACTCACTTGACAGGACGGTAGTACCTCCCTGGGCGGTTGCTGTCTACCAACCTACTACCTAGAATATATATATATATATATATATATATATATATATATATATATATATATATATATATATATATATATACATAATATATATATATATATATATATATATATATATATATATATATATATATATATTATATATATATATATATATATATATATATATATTTTTTTTTTTTTTTTTTTCAACAAGTCGGCCGTCTCCCACCGAGGCAGGGTGACCCAAAAGAAAGAAAATCCCCAAAAAGAAAAAACTTTTATCATCATTCAACACTTTCACAACACTCATACATAATCACTGTCTTTGCAGAGGAGCTCAGATACTACAGCTGAGAAAAGTCCCTCCCAGCTGTCACTATCTCAGACCCCTCCTTTAAAGTGCAGGCATTGTACTTCCCATTTCCAGGACTCAAGTCCAACTAAATCAATTAACTGGTTTCCCTGAATCCCTTCACACAATGTTACCCTGCTCACACTCCAACAGATCGTCATGTCCCAAAACCCATTCGTCTCCATTCACTCCTATCTAACATGCTCACACATGCTTGCTGGAAGTCCAAGCCCCTCGTCCACAAAACCTCCTTTACCCCTTCCCTCCAACCTTTTCTAGGACGACCCCTACCCCGCCTTCCTTCCCCTACAGATTTATACGCTCTCCAAGTCATTCTACTTTGATCCATTCTCTCTAAATGACCAAACCACCTCAACAACCCCTCTTCAGCCCTCTGACAAATACTTTTAGTAACTCCACACCTTCTCCTAATTTCCACATTCCGAATTTTCTGCATAATATTTACACCACACATTGCCCTTAGACAGGACATCTCCACTGCCTCCAGCCTCCTCCTCGCTGCAGCATTTGCAACCCATGCTTCACACCCATATAAGAGTGTTGGTACCACTATACTTTCGTACATTCCTTCTTTGCCTCCATGGATAACGTTTTTGTCTCCACAGATACCTCAATGCACCACTCACCTTTTTCCTTCATCAATTCTATGGTTAACCTCATCCTTCATAAACCCATCTGCTGACACATCAACTCCCAAATATCTGAAAACATTTACTTCTTCCATAATCCCTCTCTCCAATGTGATATCCAATTTTTCTTTATTTAAATCGTTTGATACCCTCATCACCTTACTCTTATCTATGTTCACTTTTAACTTTCTACCTTTACACACTCTCCCAAACTCGTCCACTAACCTTTGCAACTTTTCTTTAGAATCTCCCATAAGCACAGTATCATCAGCAAAAAGTAACTGTGTCAACTCCCATTTTGCATTTAATTCTCCATAATTTAATCCCACCCCTCTCCCCAACACCCTAGCATTTACTTCTTTTACAACCCCATCTATAAATATATTAAACAACCATGGTGACATTACACAACCCTGTCTAAGACCTACTTTTACCGGGAAGTAATCTCCCTCTCTCCTACACACCCTAACCTGAGCCTCACTATCCTCATAAAAACTTTTTACAGCCTTCAGTAACTTACTACCTATTCCATACACTTGCAACATTTGCCACATTGCTCCCCTATCCACTCTATCATATGCCTTTTCTAAATCCATAAATGCAATAAAAACTTCTCTACCTTTATCTAAATACTGTTCACATATATGCTTCACTGTAAACACTTGATCTACACATCCCTACCCACTCTAAAGCCTCCTTGCTCATCTGCAATCCTACTCTCTGTCTTACCTCTAATTCTTTCAATAATAACCCTGCCATACACTTTACCTGGTATACTCAGTAAACTTATTCCCTATAATTTTTACACTCTCTTTATCCCCCTTCCCTTTATATAAAGGAACTATACATGCTCGCTGCCAATCCCTAGGTACCTTCCCTCTTTCATACATTTATTAAACAAAAATACCAACCACTCCAGCACTATATCCCCCCCTGCTTTTAACATTTCTGTCATGATTCCGTCAATTCCAGCTGCTTTACCCCCTTTCATTCTACGTAATGCCTCACGCACCTCCCCCACACTCACATCCTGCTCTTCTTCACTCCTAAACGATGTTGTACCTCCCTGGCCAGTACATGAAATTATCGCCTCCCTCTTTTCATCGACATTTAAAAGTTCCTCAAAATATTCCCGCCATCTACCCAATACCTCCAGCTCCCCATCTACTAACTCCCCTACTCTGTTTTTAACTGACAAATCCATTCGTTCCCTAGGCTTTCTTACCTTGTTTATCTCACTCCAAAAATTTTTCTTGTTTTCAGCAAAATTTCTTGACAGAGCCTCTCCCGTTCTTTCATCCGCTCTTCTTTTGCACTCTCTCACCACTCTCTTCACCTTTCTTTTACTCTCCATATACTCTGCTCTTCTACTAACACTTCTGTTTTGTAAAAACCTCTCATAAGCTACCTTTTTCTCTTTTATCACACCCTTTACTTCTTCATTCCACCACTCACTCCTCTTTCCTCCTGCACCCACCCTCCTATAACCAAAAACTTCTGCCCCACATTCTAATACTGCATTTTTAAAACTATCCCAACTTTCTTCAACCCCCCCACTACTCCTACTTGCACTAGCCCACCTTTCTGCCAATAGTTGCTTATATCTCACCCTAACTTCCTCCTCCCTTAGTTTATACACTTTTACCTCTCTCTTACTTGCTGTTGCCATTTTTCTTTTGTCCCATCTACCTTTTACTCTAACTGTAGCTACAACCAAATAATGATCTGATATATCCGTTGCCCCTCTATAAACATGTACATCCTGAAGCCTACTCATCAACCTTTTATCCACCAATACATAATCCAACAAACTACTTTCCTTACGTGCTATATCATACCTTGTATATTTATTTATCCTCTTTTTCATAAAATATGTATTACTTATTACCAAACCTCTTTCTACACATAGCTGAATTAATGGCTCCCCATTTACAATCAATGCGCCACGCAGAAACAAGCGGGTATATATATAGAAAGATCGCTGTCAGCAGGATTCGATACTGCTACTGAGAGACGGGCAAGATTCACTCAGCTACAAATGCCTCAAAAGCTGGGCAGCCTGGTTCACAAGCCATGTGTCTTTCCCAGCCCGGTCACGTCAGTGAGCCTGAAGCATGGATTCAAGTTGAAGATATAAACAGATTATATAAAGGTATAAATTACAGCATTTTGCCCTAAGTAGATGAAGTTCTACTCAGAGAGATTCGAAGTTTGTCAGACTTATTTTCTAAAAAGTGACTTTCTACTAAGAAGAACGTATGTACCGTGCTTCTTTACTGTGATTTACTGATTTATATATATATATATATATATATATATATATATATATATATATATATATATATATATATATATATATATTTTAATTGAATTTGCTTAATAAAGCTTCAAAGGAGGGAGAGAGAAAGAGAGAGAGAGAGAGAGAGAGAGAGAGAGAGAGAGAGAGAGAGAGAGAGAGAGAGAGAGTCCTAAACCTCACTCTTTAAAACCCTGAGTAAAAGAAAGAGAGAGAGAGAGAAGAGAAAGGCAGACAAACAGACACACAGACAAAACCTCAAGAATAACTATACCAAAATACACGAAGACAAGAATAGATGCTGAGAAAGAAAAAAAATTGCAAGTAAACAACATTAGTAATGAAAAAGAAAGGTGAGAGCAGTTGGAAAGGTGTTGAGGAACTTTGATAAGGTGCGCACCTTTAGATTGGATTCTGCTGAGGCGGTCTGAGGATGGCAACTGCAATGGTCCTTCACCACTGCAAGAGCGGCAGTAAGACTCACGTCTGAGTACGAGGCAAGAGCTTTTGTCCTGAGGGAAAAAAAAAATTGAAGAGCAGGAAGATGAAGACGGGGAAGTAGATAAGGAGGAAAACTAGACAGAGAAGTAGGAAAAAAGGAAATGTAGAAAGAGCGCTCGCTCGCGCGCGCGCAAACACACACACACACACACACACACACACACACACACACACATACAGCCACTTAAAGGAGGGAAATATTTTCTTGATCAAATCGAAATTCAAACAATATATTGTATATTAGTGAAAGTGACTACAGCCATGAAAGTGACGATAGCCATGAAAGTGACGATAGCCATGAAAGTGACGATAGCCATGAAAGTGACGACAGCCATGAAAGTGACGACAGCCATGAAAGTGACGACAACCATGAAAGTGACGATAGCCATGAAAGTGACGACAGCCATGAAAGTAACGACAGCCATGAAAGTGACGATAGCCATGAAAGTGACGATAGCCATGAAAGTGACGACAGCCATGAAAGTGACGATAGCCATGAAAGTGACGACAGCCATGAAAGTGACGACAGCCATGAAAGTGACGACAGCCATGACATCGAGAGAAAACAGTTACTAATTGAGTAAGTGGAGGAAGACACAAGTTGAAGAAAGATAGTAACTCACTCAATGACCAACAACAAGTCAAGAATTGGGACTGCCTTGGGCTACTTCCTGGTGCAACAGTGACGGTGAAAGTAGTAATAGTAACTCAGGGACTAGCCAGTTTTCGAAACCATGACACGTCAGCGCTACAACTAGCAGGCCATTGCTCTTATTAATAGTCCAGTCAGAATTAATAAGAGTCATCCTACCAAGCATATGTCTACGCCCTATCTTTACTTACACTGCCCATTATCTGTACTGTTTACAATCGTGTCATTATGATTTTGCGAGTCATTAGCAGGAATAGTAATTGTAATCCGAATTAAGCTTTCCTTTCACATTTCCTATTATTAATCTTAGTATCTTTTCGTGTTGTTTACGTGTCATAGTAATGGTAGCGGCAGTTTGATTGGAGGAAGGGGAGAGCCGAGAGAGAAGCTGATGCTGTGTTAGATAAACTTATATGAACTTAAGAGGTAGCTAGAGTAATTAGCGTTTCTCAGTTATTCATAAGCATATCATTTTTTTTTTCAATTTCCCTTACTTAATCCTTCAATTCCCTCTTCCCTTTCCCTACCTGTCTCTGTTTCCGGCATCGACCTTCTTGGGTGATCCTTCTGCCACGGACGTTAACTATGGACTATCCAACTAAGAACTATTAGGAGGTGTTTCCTTAAGACACCTCCTGTCCATATTCACCCATGGTATTAGTCGACTGGTGTGGGTCGCATCCTAGGACAAAATTGACCTAATTTTCCCGATATACTCTAATTACACCTAGACCTGTACACCTTGTACATGTACTTGTAGAAATAAAGATTTTAAAGAATCGTACAACAGACGTGAATTACGGACTATTCTCTAACGAATGTGAACTATGGACCATTGTGCGTTGAACGTTACTACAGACCATAATCCAGTGAGGGAAAACTACGGATCTTCGTCCGACGAACATGATATTCGGACCAACGTACCACGGCCTTCCATGGCTGTACATGAACCAGGTCCACTCCTCCAGGACCCAGCCAGATATCCAACACTCACTCTGTTCTTTTCATATTCATCGCCTTTCTTTGTCTCTCTCCCCTCATCTTATTATTCTTATGCTCTTAACGTTTTCTCTCATTCATCCTTCTGTCTCTCCACCCTCTTTCGTAGTGGTTTAACTCATTTTACTTTTTTTTTAGTTTCTTTCTTCCTGAACGTCTCATAATTAACGTTTCTTGTCCACTAACACTCGTAATCCTATTTCTACTTCCTGGTTTGCTTTCATTCCGTTTCACAGGCCTTCTTCCCTGCTTTTCTTTTTCGTCTTTCTACTTTTAATCCCCTTCGTCTTATTTTTCTAATTTTGTCTTTCTTTCCTTCATCTAATCCTCATGCAGTTTCCCAGGGTAGATTCTTTATTTTCCCCTATGTCTCTCCATCTAACGTCTTTTTTTCCTAATCGTTTTTTACTCTCCTCAGTGAATGTATGCATCTCTTGATCATTCACTGCACCTACGCCAACCCGTAAATTCACGCAAGCATTGTTCACTTCTTGTTAGAGACTTTTTTGGGGGTTGAAGCTTCTATTGTTCCATACCTCATTTGTCTAATTCCTTGTCCCTCAACTTTATTTAACTTTTCGTTTTTTCTGTTCTTACATTTCTCATTTCGTGGTATGGTCACCCATAATGAGGGACCTGAACGGGAATGGTTGCATTCTTTATGTAGTGGTGTAGTGTACATGATAATTACAATTATTTACCTATCGAACGTCGAGAAAGCTAAGATGCTTGTCTGTCCACGGAGGTGTCGAAGTCTGTTGTTACAGGACTACCCACCAGATGATCCTGTTGGTTGCACGGCTGGCTGCAACCCATCTTAAATACTAGGTGATTTCTAACATATGTTTTGCAGCAAAGTTCTCGATATGCTGCTTAGGTTAGGCTAGGTTAGGTTAATTTTAGTTATTTTTTATTAACTCTATTAACAAAAATTAACCTATTACATAATAGCACAATAACATTTATAAAATATAAGAAAAGGGAATAGAAAGTTTTGAAATGCGAACACATATGTCGTGCCGAATAGGTAAAACTTCTTGCAATTTTGGCTTAAATAGCAATGCTCTTCTTGTCGAATAAGGCAGGCGAAAATTTGTGTATAAAATAATTTCGCAAAAAAACATTCTGAGCCTAACGGAAAAAAATATTTTTCATTGTGTTTGTTTATTATTAAATTATTGTAAACTTATCTAAATTAAATTGAGCTTGCTGCAATAAGGATAGGTAAGTTTTCTAAGGCTCTTTTGGTACAAAATCATTAATTTTACATTAACATAAATGAAAAAAAATATATCTTTAAACGTATATGAGTAAAACACTTAATTTTAAATGAGTTCTTGCTAATTGACGATTTTTACCTATTTATACATACGCAATAAAAACAGTAAACAGGTGATATCACAATATGCAGAACAACCACTGTAAAAGAATAGCGAAATTCCAAGCGCATTCGTGACTTCTCACATTATCAAGGAACTATAAAAAAATATCAACAGGAAGGCATATAAGGGTAAGACTACACCTCACAGTCACGTCAAATATATATATATATATATATATATATATATATATATATATATATATATATATATATATAACTAAAAAACTTCATCCCAGAAGCCTGCTCAAGTGCCATTACCGAACGAATTTACTTCCTTAAGAAATAATGTCACGTAGGTTAGTCTATTTCAGACCCCAAAATACACTTCCCAAGCACTTACAATAGTATACATACATAATTGTACGATTTCCGGGGTGTTCGTTAACCGGGGTTTATATATATATATATATATATATATATATATATATATATATATATATATATATATATATATATATATATATATATATATGTCGTGCCGATTAGGTAAAACTGGTCTTATAATTTTGTACCAAAAGAAACTTAGAAAACTTACCAAACCTTATTATAACAAGCGCAATTTAATTTAGCCTAACCCAACTAAATATATTTTAGATACGTTTACAATAATTTAGTAATAAACAAACACAATGATATATATTTTTTCGTTAGGTTCAGAATGATTTTTGCGTAATAATTGCATACACAAATTTTCGCTTGTCTTATATGGCAAGAAGAGCGTTGCTATTTAAGCCAAAATCGCAAGTTTTACCTAATCGGCACGTATATATATATATATATATATATATATATATATATATATATATATATATATATATATTTTATATATATATATATATTTACCAGGACATTTAAACGGACAAAAGAGAACATTCATTTCCTTTCTTTTATTAATTAAAAAGGCTACACAGAATAATTGCAATCCATATGTATAGAATCTACTGATAAACGTATTTTCCTAAGCCACATGTCTTGTTCAAAGCGGCTAGAAAAAGCTTGGGGCTGGCTATTATATCTTCTAATTTCATAATACTTGACATCTGAAAACCCTCCTACCCCATATGGGGGGATGGGGATGGTGGTAGTACAGGATGGTACCAAACCGTTGGCTCACATACCGAGAGAGGCCGCAGCAGGTGACTAACTCGCACTGCGCTACTCTGAGAAAACTTCCCCTCACCCTTTCAGTTGTTGCCTTGCATCATTCCATAGCTCCTGATGACGCACTGAGAAGTGTGAAAGTACTTGAGCTAAAGATTTCCACCCCCCGTGGCCCGAAAAAGAAAAACTTTCATCATCATTCACTCCATCACTGTCTTGCTAAAGGCGTGCTTACTCTACTTTTATAAAACTACAACATTAACACACCTCCTACAGAGTGCAGACATTGTACTTCCCATCTCCAGGACTCAAGTCTGGCCTGCCGGTTTCCCTGAATCCCTTCATAAATGTTACCTTCCTTAAACTCCAACAGCACGTCAAATCCTTAAAACCATTTGATTCCATTCACTCCTATCAAATACGCTCACGCATGCTTGCTGGAAGTCCAAGCCCCACGCACACAAAACCTCCTTTACCCCCTCCCTCCAACCATTCCTAGGCTGACCCCCTACCTCACCTTCCATCCACTACGGATTTATATACTCTCGAAGTTATTTTGTTCCATTCTCTCTACATGTTCGAACCACCTCAACAACCCCTTCTCAGCCCTCTGGATAATAGTTTTGGTAATCCCACACCTCCTCCTTATTTCCAAACTACGAATTCTCTGCATTATATTCACACCACACATTGACCTCAGACATGACATCTCCACTGCCTCCAGCCTTCTCCTTACTGCAATATTCACCACCCATGCTTCACACCCATATAAGAGTGTTTGTATAACTATACCCTCATACATTCCTCTCTTTGCTTCCACAGACAAAGATCTTTGTCTAAACAGACTCCTAAGTTCCTATACATTCGCTTAACATCTCCCAAAATCTCTCTCTCTCCTCTACACTCCTCTCTTCTCCAGGTGCATACACGCTTATTATAACCCACTTTTCGCATCCGACCCTTATTTTAATCCACATAATCCTTGAATTTATATATTTATATTCCCTCTTCTCCTTCCATAACTGATCCTTCAACATTATTGCTACCCCTTCCTTAGCTCTAACTCTCTCAGATTCTCCTGACTTAATCCCATTTATTTCTCCCCACTGAAACTAGCCCACCCCCTTCTGCTTTGTTTTACTTAGGGCCAGGACATCAAACTTCTTTTCATTCATAACATCAGCAATCATCTCTTTCTTATCATCCGCACTACATCCACGCACATTCAAACATCCCAGTTTTATAAGTTTTTCTTCTTTTTTTTAGTAATGTATACAGGAGAAGGGCTTACTAGACCATTGCTCCCTGCATTTTAGTCGCCTCATACAACCCGCATGGCTTAAGGAGGAAAGATTCTTTTCCGCTTTCCCATGGAGAATAGAGGAAATAAAGAAGAACAAGAGCTATTAAGAACAAGAAGAAAAACCTAGATGTGTACTCGCCTAATTGTACTCACCTAATTGTGGTTGCAGGGGTCGATACTCAGCTCCTGGCCCCGCCTCTTCACTGATCGCTACTGGGTCCTCTCTCTCTGCTCTATGAGCTTGATCATACCTCGTCTTAAAGCTATGTATGTATATATATGCATGTACATGCCTGTGTAGGCCGAACTCCCTTAAAAAATAAACTTTCCCAAAGAATAGGCCGAATAGGCCGAACTCCCTTAAATAAATAAACTTTCCCAAAGAATTCTTTTACTAAAAGTTAGAGCATTTTTTCTTTAACAGTGATATAAAGATTTTTATTTTTGAACCAAAACTAATTTGGAAACTCCACCTAACCTTCTGTAAATTACTGCATTTTTTTTAGCTAAATTCTGCTAAATATATCATAGGTTAATTTAAATTTGTTTAATATTACTTTAAAGTAGGTATGTTTTTTCGTTATGCTTAGATCGATTTCCGCTGATTTATGGCAAAAACAAATTTTCATTCTGCTAATTCGGTAACGCGGACCCTTGCCAAATTGGCCAAATTCGGCGAGTCGGCAAAAATATATGTCGATTCCCTTCTGTAAGAATTGGTAGTTTTCCTGGTGAAAGAAAAAGCTTTTTAATAAATTGCTTTAAACCACACATTGTTTTATTTTCATGCTGTCTGTATATAATACGATTGATGTACACTTTATATATACGAGAAGTGTATATCTCTCGGTGCATATACATCGAATGGTCAGAATCTCTCTAGTTACTCAGTGTGTTGTATTGTATGAGGTTCGCCGGTACTGCTGGCCCGGGTCTTCTCCAGATGGTGATCCGGCCTTGGCTCCCAGGAATGGGAGTGTCTTGAGGGGCATGCCAGCGGTGAGCAGCTGGCGATGCGAGGACGGCTGACGGGGCTGCGCAGCAGCAGGCAGTGTCAGGAAGGGCCGAGAAAGCAGCCATTACAGGGTCGATTGGAGCCACACCCCAGCTTTAGCCAATGACAAAGTGCTGGGGAACTTAGCTTCACAGTGAGTGGTCGATGGGAAGCTTGTTATTCGAGTGAACTGTTTTGAAGAGATCTAAACTTTTTCCTTGAGAGGTAGTCCACTGCAAAAGGGGTGGCGGTGTCTGCTAGATGACGGGTGATGCGTAGGAGTATTTGTTCGGTGGTAAAGACATGCTTGGAGTCGCAGGTGAACTTAACAGTCCAATCCTGGAGTCGCTGAAGGAGTTCTTGGGCAAGCATTTCGTCCTTGTATTGGTCAGATACCAGGCGTATTCCTGAATTGAGGCTCATTATCAAGGGCTGGGGCAGCCACAAGAGGGCTGGCAGTAGAGGTAGTTGAAGGAGTTCTGACTGAGCCGAGGCAGCGAGAGTTTCATCACGATGTTGCAGTGTTTTAGCTCTCTTGGCTGGTGGTGGGTGAGATGGGACAGGTCGCTGATTGGTCCATTGCAGTGGTGGTGGAGGAAGGTGGTGGTGGTAGTGGTGGAGCTAGGGAGGCATTGACATTATTTGCAGTGGATTTCATAATGTCAGACTAAGTTGGAGAGTCAGGGAATGTAAAACCGGGCATGTTGTTGAGCTGGAAGAGTTCATTGATGGTGGAAGTGAATGATCCAGGTGCAGCTACATTGTGTACATGGACGTGCATGATGCAGTAAAGAATTTTGGAGGAGTCGCCAGTAGGAAACGGTGGTGATGTAGTACTGGTGGAGGACGCAGTTTGAGTGGCTTTGAGAATCTTGGTGGTATCTGCTTGGAGTTTGGTAATAGGAGCATGTGTTGGGTTGGAGATTGAGCAGTGGTTTTCTTTTGCTGTTCTAGTTGTTTCTTGAGTACTTCTCGTCTGGTTGGGCATTTGGCAGCAAGGATATGGTGCTCATTCTTGCAGTTCAGGTATTTAGGTAGAGTGGTGATGGTGCAAGACTTGGAATCATGTCCTTCGTTGCCGCAGGTCGAGCAGAACTTCATGTCCTTGGTGGGACAGTCCTTAGTGGTGTGTAAGTAGGAGTAACAGTTATAACACTGGGTAGTGATGAGCTTATTCAGTCGCTTGAGGAACACAGTTCTCTTGGCTCTCAAAGCTGGGGAAGTCATAACTTGGAATCCTCGCTGGTGAAGAGTGGTAGAAGCGTGGGTAGTGATGAGTTTCTCGGCCTCGATGTCGTCAGTACAGGCTACAACGAAAGCCTCTTTGAGCGATAGAATTACATTACACTTGACCTGCAGAATGCCACTGAATGTCATTGACTGTCCCGCTTGCTGGTTTGATCTTCACTCGGTGTGAGAAGTGCATCGTGGAAGATGCCGCTGAATGGAGAAGTAAAAGTTTCCCTCCCCAATGGGGATCGCAGGGATACGATGTCCTGTGGTGAATATTTCTGCGCATATCTCCGAGAGGTAAGTATATCAGAAAATATACACAGAAATTTGTGTATCAGTATATTTACACACCAAGAAGTACGTATCTCTTTTCTATATCCTGCATTTCTTTGTGTACTGCACCAAGTATTTTTCTGTGTTAATATAAACAAAGGTGTCTCTCCCAGTGATCATTTACTGAAGGAAACGTGTGTATATCTTGATGTTTGTATTCCTACATTTATATACAACGGGAATTATACGAAGACATTTAAAATAATTCAGAAAAAATATCCAAAACGACAGGAATTCCAGTCAGTAGAGTGAATAACGTAGCAACTACCAGAGCATAAAAGTTTACAAAAACGGAAGTACTGCATACTCTCAGGCAAAATATAACATTAATTAATGGTAACACATTGCGTCTGACGGGAAGGAAAATGAAAATTATCCAGTTCCAAATATCACAGAACAAAATTAAAAGATTGTTCATAATTTGTATATTCATAAAGAGTTAACTGAACTATGAGAATCATGCCACAATTCCCGCAGTCGTAAAATCTGTTGGTCAAAGCATCGCCCGATCACCACCTGCTGGGCGAGGAAGTACAGAGGCTTGCCATCAGTGAGACTGGGATGTATGACAAGCCAGTAATAAAGTGAGGGATGTTTCTTATTTTTTTTTGGTCACCTTACCTTGGTGGAAGACGCCGTGTGGGTCATGTAACCCAATGATTATTGGAGGCTCGCTCCTTTATCTGCTATGCATGAGACATTACTTAACTGTACCCGTCTGAGGGACAAAATCTACGAGAAAAGTGTAAGCATCTCCAGTGCCAATAGCCACAGGGGATAAAACGGTATGCCCCACTGCTATAGGTACTACGGTAAACAGGATGAGTAGAGGAGCAGACTGAGAGAGAGAGAGAGAGAGAGAGAGAGAGAGAGAGAGAGAGAGAGAGAGAGAGAGAGAGAGAGAAAATATGATAATGATGCACAAAATATCAAAGTGAGACTGATAAGTGACGAACCTGAACATGAAAATAAATAAGATAAAAATTAATAGAAAGAACTTCTATGCGTTAAATTGGTAGCAACATAGAGTAGGCTGACTTTATAAATTAACTGGTTATTATTATTATTTTTTTTCATGAGAGTTATACGGTACTTCGAGAATAGGAGGAAATCATGTTCGATCCTAGAAAGGGGAAGGTAGCCCCAGTTCCTTCTAACAAGAACTCTTTACCAGCATCAAGGCACCCTCCTCCCCCTTGAAGTGTTAACACTTCATAAAAGTAAATATGACAGCTAATCACGTAACCTATTAATTTTTGTTGCAGACACAGAAGCTGTAGGTCAACCGAGGCAAACGTAGCTAAGAAAATAGTATACTTAAATAAAATTTCATTCTGAAAAAAAATGCTTCACAAAAGTGAATGTGAAGTATAAACTTTACAAGTACCGAAACGTAGCTTCGAAAGTGACTCCAGGAGGAGGTAGTGTGTCGCACAACCACTGCTACGTTTCAAACTCTCTGTGAAATGTTAACTACATACGATGGGTTGTTACGCTCTACTCTTGTAACTTCAAAAACATAAATCCATACAAGCACAGTATTGGCAGACACTATCGACGGGACCATTAGTAATTATGACAGGTGAAATATATGCACATCCTTGTGGGACCATTCTGCATGAAGATTCATTGGAAGCGTTTAGCAATATTTCCTGTTGTTTACTGGAATTTCACACAGGTTAGCCTACCAGGACACGGAGTTAATTGTAGATTGTGATAACACTTTCATGTGCTGATTGTTCGTATACAAAATCCATTTTACTACAAGACGCTGCAGTGTTCCTCCTTTCTTAATTTATTGGCAATCCTTTCCAACATAGGATTCATGAAGATAAATATTAATCATTGCTGGAAGTGTTATTTAAGCTTTTATCTATATAGAATAAACAATACTTCTAAATGTGGTACAAAAATCCAATAAGATCTTAATTATTTAAACCCTATAATAAACCAGGATTAGCGACCATAAAAATAATCCCGAGCACCAGATTGTGGTTGATGAATCCTCATGACCGTCTGTTGTGCTATGGGTGAAGGCGACCGGCTGGTAATACCAGTCCGCTGGCTGGAATTCTGTTTCTCCATCGAGTGGTAAATGTGCTCATCACGAATTTTCCGCACTTTGACAAGTGATTAAGAAGCGACAAGAGGTAGAATTAGTCACTAGTTACTGGTGTGTTCAAACTTTACGCATGGATCTATATTTGCGCACATACACATAGGGGAGGGGGCTGATATTTATGGAAAGTAGTAACAGTGGAAGGTTTTGGACAAAACAATTGGCAGATGAAGGAAGTAAATACAGGAAGGACCTATTGCGGGGGAGGGGTGTTAGAAGAATCATGAAACGGCAACCTGCTGGGTACATAATGGAAAAACTCTATTCAGTGCTTTTAACTATAACTGTTGCTATAATATTAATAATTATCTGTTGCATTACAGTAATCATAATTTTCAAAGTAAATAAAACAATTAAAAGTCAATTATTTACATTCCACATATATTCGGTGGTCATAAATCACAGCAAATTTAGACGGAAGGAAAATGTTCCCAAAATTTTCGCTGAAAAATAAATGTTTATTTATTTTAGACAATGGAGCACACTGGTTAAAGAGTGGCGCACCTACCAGACAAGTCCCTCTCTCCTCGCAAATAACCAAAGAATCTTAAAACTTCACCACCACGGTAAGGTGAGCCAACGTTGGGAAAGGAGGACATGCGGTCAAGTTTGCGAAATAAGACAGAAAACTAAAGACGGTGTGGAATTTTTTAGTGTAAATTATGCGCCACTTTTAAAACCTTACCTTCACTACATTCTCTGAAACTTCCACGTGGGACTGCTTTGCATATTGTGAAAAATATTATACATTATAATTTTAACGAATTGTATAATTAGAAAGAGATGCAAGGGCTAAATTAGTCATGCAACGAACTCTACAGCAGTGTATGAACAAGCTCTTTCAGAGCAATAAACTGAAAGTAGGACACTAATCTTAAGCGACTGGTGTTCGAGCAGGAATTAACGCCGTCTCCATTAGGTGGGAACCATTGTGTTGAGGACCTCCTCTTGTTGTCATGGAGTCCTGCCTATCTGACCATGGAACACCTGTAGCACAATGGTATATTTATTCGATGTTTTATTGTCAAAAAGTGTGTCCTAGGCTAACTTCGATATGGGAGCTACGCATTCATGGATTAATGCACATAATGGTATACTACACGACTAGATAATTCCTTCATTTCTTTATTAGTTCGATGTCTGGAGGACTAATCAAATATTAAATTTCCATCTAAGTTGTTTTTACTCCCGTGCTTGAGAAAAAAAAATCTTACAGCTGATTGACTGACAACAAACAACTCACAGCTGATCGCTAATTATTCTAGGCTCAACCAACATGTCCAACGTTGGAACAAATCTTTAATTCTACAAGTGTACAAGTGTACAGGCATATCTGACATCAATAACATACTACTATATAGAAAGTCCCTTGTTATGCAGAGCATTTCGGGTAAATTAGGTGAATTTCGTTCCCCGATGCGACCCACACCAGTCGACTAACACCCAGGTACTTATTTTACTGATGACTGAACATGGACAGCAGGTATCTTAAGGACACACGTCCTAATGTTTCCATCCGTACCGGTGATCGACCCCCGGACCTCAGTGTGTGAGCCGAGTGCCCTAGCACTGTGAATCTCCTTATCCCCTTACAAGTGGGTTTCAGTATTTTAAGCAGTAAATATTATTAAATTCCTAAAAGTAATTTACATTACTTTTGTACATTAATCCAACATGGAAATATGTTCTACAGACGACAAATGAATAGGGAGGATAGATAAGAGGGAAGGGCGAGGGAAGGGCGATAACCTGAAAAAACAAACTTGGAATTCAGGGGAATGAGAGTGAAAATCAAATCCCAGGCACAGCAGAGAAAGGGAGAGAGAGAGGAGAGAGAGAGAGAGAGAGAGAGAGAGAGAGAGAGAGAGAGAGAGAGAGAGAGAGAGAGAAAAGGTAGGAAAAGAGGTTCTTTGGTAAGGTGCGCACCTTTAGATTAGATTTTGTTAAGGACGTCTAGGGAGAGCAACTGCAGTGGTTCCCTCACCATTGCAAGTTAGACTGACGTTAGCGCACGAGGTAAGAGTTTCTGTGCAGTGTAAACAGCTTTGAAGAACAGTGATATGAAAATCAGGAGAAGAAAGAGAGGCAGGAAAGTTGTAGTGTGGAAGGCACGCACACACACACACACACACACACACACACACACACACACACACACACACGAATAAACACTGTGGCTGGGGTGAGTGGTTCTATTAGTATTATAGTCTCGGCAAGTTGAGGGAGAGACAGAGAAGGAAGAACAGAGAAAGAGAGGACAAGAGAATCAGTCCCAGACTGAATATCGATGGTCATGTAACGCACAGGAAGCCACCAGCGTAACAAAAGTTTAGTGCTTTATTAATATAATAATAATAATAATATACTACTACTACTTTTACTGCTGCTGCCACTATTACTTCTGTTACTACTGCTACTACTACTACTACTACTACACTAATAATAATAATAATTTTCAAGGGGTTCTCGAGGTCGTTGAACTACAAGTGCTTTGCCACCTAATGGTGTTGAGCTACAGCTCCTGGGAATCTTAACTAAGAGTGATGCGCTACAACTCATTTAGTTTTTCAGGGCGTTGAGCTACAGCTCCTGTACTCTTTGGGGGTTTGGAGCGGCTCTTGAGCCGCTTTAGTTCATTGAGCTCCTGAGGGTGTTGATCTACGGCTGTTGAAGCTATTAACTGCTGAATTATAGCTCCCAAGCCAGTGTTTTCCTATAGCATCTGTTTATCTTTAGGGTGTATACATCTTTAAGTATTTTTTTTCATATTAAAAATAGTTAATCGATCCATCCCCTTTTTCAATCCGTCATTGTTACTGACGGGAATGAAGGGTAGGGAGAGAACCAATATACTCTATCGCAGTTATCCAGACAGAAGTAGAGTTAGCTAGACTGTACTCAGTCTATCTTAACATGGATCCTTGCTATCCGATTTTTTCTATGAAGTTCCATGTATCTACTCGCTCTCACTCTAACGTTATGTCTGTCAGTTTCTTTTTGCCTCCACCTGTTTTTTCTCTGTCTCTGTCTATCTGTCTCTTTGTCTCTGTTTCTGTCTCCGCATGTCTTTCTGTCTCTGTCTGTCTTGTCTCTCTGTCTCTGTCTCTGTCTGTCTGTTTTGTCTCTCTCTCTCTCTCTCTCTCTGTCTGTCTGTCTTGTCTCTCTCTCTCTCTACCTGTCTGTCTTTCTGTCTCTGTCTCTCACTCTCCTTCAAACTTAAGGTTATTTTACTGAGTTGGCAATGATTTCCTATCTATTTTTATAAAGTGAGAACTATTACCTACCTCAGCTCATATAAAGCCTTCCCTAACATTATTTTTAATAAATCTTTATTTTTTAAAAATTCTGCAAACAGGGAACATGATGAAGATAGTGCAAGCTGTGGGTCATAGATTTTATCTGATGAACTGGCTTTATTTCATTAGAGTTTGAATTCTAAGTGAACACATTGAGAGTTTATTCGGAACGAATGAGCGCAGATGAAGTGATGATCTCTAGACGTGTGCGGGGAGAGAGTGTAGTTTGCTACCCGACTCATGGTATAAAAACTCTTTTTGGCTTTGTACACGACAGTAATGCCACACACATCTCTCCAGTGTAGAAGCTCTCTTGCAAATAGTAGATCCATCTAGACCGGGTCCAGCTGATCTTAGAACAGATTAGTGAATGGTTTAAGAAGTGAACAACAACGGAGACCATTTATAAAGCCATTGGTTGGTCGCCCAAAAAGAGAGGAATAGTAAAAATAATGTTGGCATTTGCAGTGATATTATTGTCTGAAAAAAAATTGCAAGTGAATGACTGGGCTACAGTTATATTTTTCACGAAGGTCAGTAGGTATTCACCGAATAGGGACCTTTAAGAGGATGCCAGATTTTTATTTTATTGTTCCCTCAACTTTTCGTTTTTCTTTCACTCATAACGATGTGTTCTACAGTAACGAGGGCCAAATTCGCAGGACATTTAGCATATGCAGGCGCCCTCTGGCCGAAGTTGTTGAACCCACTTCCAGCATCCAGAAATTAATCTAATAACTTCCAAACATAAGAACATAGGAAAGAAGGAACACTGCAGCAGGCCTACTGGCCCATGCAGGTTCAAGTCACCTCCCGGCTTAAACCAATGAATGACCCACCTAGTCAGGTCCAACTCATACCCACCCACACCAACTCATGTATTTAACTAACCTATTTTTAAAACTACACGTCTTAGCTTATATGACAGTACTCGGGAGTTTGTTCCACTCATCCACATCTCTATTACCAAACCAGTGCTTTCCTTTCCTAAACCCCTCTGTGATATAGCCTCAAGCGTTCATAAAAGGTGTCTCCTAACTCAACAGTGGTGGAGAGTAAAGTTTGAGTAGGTGCAGATTTGGCCATTTAATATAAAAAATAATGTGACTTTTTCTATTTCCCATCAAATTACGTTAAAACAAATTCAGTTTACCTCTTCTGATCGGCTTTAATATTTAATGGCTGTTGCATCTTACGGCCAGGCTAGTGCCCATTAAGTTTAGTTTGTGTGTGTGGGCAAATTTGTCAATATAGTAAAATAGTTTCAATTAAAACTTTATTTGTTTGAATCCATGCCATAACTAGAGAAAGACCCATCTGATCAGCTGCCAATTTTCACCACTAGTATGGTTGCCTGAAGGCAATTTTCCAGTTCTATTGAATGAATAGCATTATTCATGTTCAGTAACTAAATGTTTATTCTGGTCGCTTTCAAAATATTAGCGATGAGACATTTTATAAGAAGAGTGATACTCCATAAGTTTAGTCTGTGTAGGTGCAAACTTGAAGTTTTAATGAAATTCTTAAAAAACTTGAAATCGTTTGAATCAGACTAATTACTGGAGAATGTCACTCCTTATCGGCTTTTAACTTTCACCACTGGTAGAAATCTTTATTAAAGAAAGCTTGGCACTCATTTTGAGCTGTATAAATTTCATGTTACCACTTATATTAAATAGTTTCCATGTTATAACTATAGAATGTCTCTTCCTATCGGCTTCAAACCCTAAACGCTGGTGTATCATAACTGTAAGCATTTTTATGTTAATTTTTAATTTCACAGACCAATTTGCCTTAGCAATTTTAGCAATTTTTTAGCAATTGCATTTTCTTTAAAATATATGAAATATTGTGCTTATAGGATTGAAGAGAATTTTATATAGAATGTAAATGACAAACAATAACCAAAAAATATATGCAATTCAACTTTTTTTTAGGGTGTTTTTAAATTCGATAAGTATAGGCTTTCCTATTCTCAAGACATAGGTCTCTAAATAATTAAAGGCACGATACCGTTACTAAAACAATACACAAATAACCGACACTAAAAAGGAGACTGAAACTTAAGACGGACCGAAACGTCGTCATAATTTTCAGTCTCCTAAGCTCGAGTTCTCTGTATATAAGTCTCTCTAAGATAAAAAGAGCTGCAAACTGTTTTTTCCTAAAAGAAAGATTTAAATTAAATTTGGGCTGTGTATGTTATAACTTGCCATTTTTTTTATTAAAGGAATTGGGATATTGATTTCCATGTGATAACTTGTGAATGCCTTTGCTGATTGAGGTCCAAGGGAATGAGGTTACGTAATATGGGGATACCTTTCTTGGATCATGCAGCGACCTATATACATCTTGTTTAGATGAAGTAACAAATTTTAATGATAATACAGAAATGTATGACTATAACGTCTGAAGATAAAGAAAACAAACACTACTTATAAGACGACTTCGGTAGGTTGTACGAACGAAAGTTGTCGATGGAGGATGAGCTCAAACCTTCATAAGTGTTTGTTTAACCTTCAAGGAAATATATAATCAATGCTGAGACTGACAGATGTTAGTTGCATTGCTCTGAAATCGACTGGTGTATTTATTAGTGGTAATAATGACAGGTGTATGACGTCACTGATGACACAAACAAATGTATTTATTAATGCTAAGACAGACGAAGTCACTTTGTCAACGTTGATTTTGTCCGCTGTGTTTATTAGTTCTGAGGCTGGCGTGTGCATTTTGTCAATATTGAAAGTGGATGGTGTGTTTATTAGTGTTGATATTGACTGGTGTATTTTGCCATTGATGAAACTGATTGGTGTATTTTTCAGCTGAAATGACAATGTGAAATTTACTGTGAATAATTTATATTAAACTGTCGATCACATTGGCAGGTCGAGCTGAAAAAAAAATTATTTATTCGCTGGAAGTTTATTTTTGATGATCCTCGCTTATGAATGCGTTGGGTTGTGGTATGAAAATTTAACCTCTTTCTTATATAGATCTTGAATGTTCAGTAGAGCTGCAAGCTCCCAGGAGCCGAAAAGGCGGAAGCAGGGTTGGAAGTACTGGAAGACGGTAACGAAGAGGTAGAAAACGTTTCAAATATACTTCTACGACGGGTATTTAAGCTTTTTTGAGCGCATTGTTTGGGGACTAGCAAATGGAAGAATTCCATCCGGAGACAAAAGCTTCGGTGGGATTAAGGAGATGGTGCGCGAGAGTGGCTCAGGACGCTTCCTGGAAGTCTCTTCCCCTAACAGACATATTTCAAAGACAAACTTGAACGAAATTCTTTTCCCTCCAACCGACAATACTTACTGATTACTTTACTGGCTATGACAATAGGAAAGCTCTAATAATGTAAGTTGGTTTAAACCAGTCGTTTCGTACCCTCAAGACTGGGATGCGTATTGTCGCTGTTAAGCATGATGAATAAGATGATAATCTTTCCCTTATCAGTTATATCAACGATACCCTCATGGCAGTACACAGACATTAAGTTCTCAGTTTAAGCTGTGGCGCTGTCTCTCATCGTGCATGATATAGTCCATCAAAAATTTACACAAGGTGGCTCGGACATTGAGCCCCAGAAACTATCACCAAAATGGAAACTTTCCTTTGTCCTGCTCGTGATCGGAGACGATATGCAAGCAATGTTGTCAAACTGTCCCGGCAATGTTGTCAAACTGACAACATTGCCGGGACATAACGTCCCCGGTTTAAATAGGTCAGCGCCTGCTGTGTCTGACAAATACTTGTCAGACACAGCAACAACGTGGAATCTTTGTAGAGAGAACATCTCCACAATCTACTTGTAACCTCTCGCACAACTCTTAGGTATGACCTTCCTTTGGTGGGTCCCGCCTACCACTGACAATGCCTTCATGGGCTGCATCTCATCTGACTCTAATACATTAGCGCCAATCTCCCTGGCTGTGATTCAGATTCATCAAGACTAGGATGATCAACATCTGTTCCTAAGCCGAGGGATTGATTACCCCATCTTCTATTGTCTTCTGTACATAATTGTGCGAAGCAGAGGGACTAATTACCTCCTCTTATTTAGTCTTCTGTTTTCCCTGTATTGTACTGACAAAGTCAGTGGATGGCGAAATATATTACCAAATAAAGATACCGAGATGTAGCACATGTGTCTAATTCATCGAGATAAGAATAGAGCAGCACTGCAATTTGCCCACCATACCACTTCATGCACATGACTCCAAAATCCAACCTTATCTACATATTCATTTGTCAAACATAAGTTTAAAATTATGAAATTTTTCCTTTGATAAAGAATTCAGTCTATATAATTTTTTAAATATTTTAACTTTTAAAATTATGAAAAAAAATTTAGATTGTAAAATTGAAAAGTTTATTGGAAATTTGAAAGATACTAGTACTCAAATTTGAAATATGTTGTCCTTCATGCTAAATAAGTGATGATTCTACAATATTTCGTTGTACTAAATAATTAAATAGAACTAATTCATTGAAGTTAATCCAGTTTGCACAATCGCCTGTATTCCTCACTTGAATGAACAAATGACTGGATTCTTATCCAGTAGTAATTGCATATTTACACTATTTTACTATGGTCTGAAGTGATTTTCCAGTTTGTCCCATATAAAAGTTGTCACAACTTTTACAAGGAATGAAGTGATAACGCAAATATTCTTTTAGATAATTTTTAATAATTTTTTGTTTCACAGCAGTAACATAATTAAAGGAAACTTTAATGTTAAAGTTGCCTGTTAAAGTGATACCGATACATGTGATTATGTTGAAACATGCGTCGATAAAGACAGGAAATAATTCGTGAGTACAATGAATACGTAATGTGACCGTCATGAGCACATATGAAAACTTGTGCGTAGAAATCTTTGGTGTTATTGAATACAAAACAGCAGTGAAAGTCATGCCTGTTGTTTTAATCTATCACATTATACCAAACATAAGTGAAAGAATTAACAGTTTTCTTATTGTATTAAATTTTACCAAAAGCAGTGAAAGTTATTCTGGTGATAATATGTTTAATATGTTATGATCTGACCAAACAGCAGTGAATGTAATACCAGCAGTTAAACGTTATGATCTTATCAGCACACTAAATATCATCTTGTATAGAATGAACATAAATCTCATAGTTTTCTTCCTTGTGTCGTGCAAGTGAACACAAAGCCCATTTGCATGTAAAACAAAGTTCATTGCTTAACTGGTGTATTGTTCACAGAGTAAATATTGATCTAAAACTGTTCCTGAAGCAGGAAGGTAAATATCACTTTCCTGAAACAACAACAGAAAGACGTGTGAGAGAAAATGAAACCTGTTGTAGAGTACTGCAACTATGTAAATATCATGGGTTTGTTCTGACTCTCACATAAGGACAGCATACAGAATTTACATGAGTAATAAGTAAAGACACACATGAAAAATATGAAGCACATGACAAACCCCAAAAAATAAAGGTGTTCATTATACTCATACGACACAAAATACGAGATTACTAGCTCATGATAAATGAGTTCGGCCGTCAGATCATCATGGAGGGGTGGGTGTCCTGCTTCAGGTGAGCCCGTTTGTTGTCAGTAGAAGTGAAGTTGGGGGAGGGACACATCCTGAGAGTGGATGAGTGGTGGATGGGAGAGTGTGTGGTGCTTGTGAGTGTGTATGCGCCTGCCGAGAGTGACGTGCATGTGAAAGCAGCTTTTGTGAGTGACGTGCTTGTTTATTATTTGCGGTCGCTCTCCCCTGTTGCTGTCGTTGCTGTCGTGGGTGGGGGATTGGAACTGTGTTATTCGCAGGGCAGATGTAGTGTATTCTGATCACCAGGTGGTCGTGGTGGACTTGGTTTGGGATGGGTTGCCTCGGAGGTGTAAAGGCTATTGAAAATTAAACACGTGGCTCCTGTGGGATGAGGAGGGGCTGGAGGGGTTTGCGATGTTGTGGGCCGAGCTGAGTGCGGAGGGTCAGGGTGTTGGGGACTTGCTAGAGTGGTGGGATGGGGTGGCTAATGAGTGGATATGGAAGTTTTATGTAAGGGAGGGTAAACGTGTTACACAATTGACATATGGACTCCTTCAGTACTTGGAGGGGTGGTTGTGGGGGTGTTATGGATGGGGTGTCCAGGGGGGTATATCCTGTGGAGGACATCGATATGTTGAAGGGACAAATTCGCGAGTTGCAGAATGATTGTTTTGATGTGGTGCATGTGCAGGGTTGGGTCGAGGAGGTGCTATGGGGCGATCGCCCATTGGCATGTGTTATGGGGGCAGCAGTGACGTCTGGCAGCCACGGAGGTCGATCGGCTGATCGTCCACTCGGGGGTGAGGGGATACCATGAGGGGCAAATGTTGCAAACGACAGGAGGGATGAGTGGTTATGCGGATGTATGGTTTAGGGAGTATTTGGGGAATCATGGGGTGGGACGGGAGGCCTTATGTCGTGTGTATGTGACAATGTGCCATGTGCTCTGGGGTGAAGTGATCGGATGGCGCTGGGTGGGGAGATAAATGAGGGGGAGGTCTGGTGGGCATTGGTGGGTATGAGCAAGGGAAAGGCGCCTGGTATTGATGGATTGCCTTGTGAATTCTATTTACAGCACTGGCAGTTAATGAAAGGGTTTTTGGTAGCATTAATGAATACCATGAAGGAGAGGGGGGGTGCTGGGTACTTTACAGGCCATGGCGGTGGTCATTTTGGTCCCCCTGCAGGATTATCGGGCCATATCCTTACTATACACGGACTACAAATTGTTTGCAAAAATTTTGGGGAATCATATGAAATGTGTTGTGGGGCACATTGTGTCGGAAAATCAATATGGGTTGCCTGGCAGGTCTATGGATCTGGGACATGGGCTCATTAAGGGGTTTGTGGATGGCCTGGAGGGGGGCAGGGGGAGGTTGTTGGCTTTGGACTGGCAAGGGGCATATTGATCATGTGGAACAGGAGGCTTTGTGGCAGATTCTTCTGCGGCAGGACTTCGGGGAGGAAATTGTGAGGTGGGTGGAGACATTGTATCGGGGTGCGCGGGTGCATGTGCAGATTAATGGTCGTGTGGGGGAGGCAGTGAACATGGGGCGGGGTCTTAGACAGAGATGTCCACTTTCACAAATTCTGTTTGCTTGTGTTCAGGACCCATTTTACAGGATCTTCGAGACTAGTATCTGTGGGTGGGTGCATTCGGGGGAGGTGGGGTGTAGGCCAGGGCTTGTGGGTTACATTGACAACATGACAATCCTTGTGTGGGAGGGAACGTGTTTGAGTGAGGTGGGTGTTGTCATCCATACGTTTGGGGTGCTATTGGTATGTGGGTCAATGTGGAAAAATTGGAATTGTTGGGTTTGGGAGCTTGGGTGGGGCGGGAGGAATTGGGTAGTGATGTGGTGCGGCGTGTGGTGGATTGTTTAACGATTTGTGGCATAGTGTGTATGGGGGATCAAGTGCGTGCGAGAGCAGCAAACTCGGTATGCATTGTGGAATGGGTGGAACATCGCTTGGGGTGTTTGCGTTATTACCATTGAACTCTTTTACATCAGGTAATCATGGTAAACGTGTTACTTTACAGTAAGGTGTGGCATGTGGCTGCAGTGTATAATTTAATGGGGCCGGATATTGCACAGATCTTGAAGAGGGTGTTTAAGTTCATTTGGGGTTTGGGGTGTGACTGGCTGAGGAGAGAGGTGGTAATGCTGCCGATCCGTTGGGGGGTGGGGGTTAAGTTTAATGGATTTGCGATGTTGGGTAAAATGTGTGTACAGTGGACCCTCGTTTAGCGGCCGTAATCCGTTACAGGAGCTAGGCCTTTAACCGAAATGGCCTTTAACCGAATTAATATTCCCCATAAGAATTAATGTAAATACAATTAATCTGTTCCAGACAAAAATATTCACAAAAAAATAATTTTTTTAACAATTAAATCAGTATTACATACCTTTATTGAAGACTAATGCTTCTGGAAGATAGGGAGGATGCCACACACATCAGTCCACTAACACCCAGGTTGCCACCCACATCAGTCCACTATCACCCAGGATGCCACCCACACCAGTCCACTAACACTCAGGATGCCCTCTACACAAGTCCACTAAAACCCAGGATGTCACCCACATGAGTCAACTAATACCCAGGATGCAACCCACACCAGTCCACTAAAACCCAGGATGCCACCCACACCAGTCTGAACTTGCAGCCTCACCATGCCTTACAACACAGTGTATGACACTTTGCTTCTTAAATCTCTCAAACCAGCATTTGCTGGCCCTAAATTCACTACCAGCAGCACTTGTTTCAGGAGTTTTCTTCACAAGATCTTCATGCAAATGCCTTCCCTTCTCACAAATAACAGACTCCACTACATTGTCTCCCACTATTTGTTTTTCTTTAATCCACAATAATAATAACTTTTCCATTTGTTCCATTATTGGTGACCTTTGTTTCGTAAGCACATTTACTCCTTTGGCAACATCAGCTTCCCTGATTTGTTCTTTCTTTGACTGGATGGTTGTAATTGTTGATTTGTTTTTCCCAAACATCCTGGCAAGTTCCAGCACCCACATACCACTCTCATATTTCTCAATCGCTTCTCTCTTAAATTCCATGGTATTTCTCACTCTCTTTGCCACAGGAACTTTACTAGGAACTTTCTTGGGAGCCATGGTTACTTATTTCGCAGTTGCACTGGCAAAAAACAATGGAAAACAAGCGAAATGTTTGTATGAATGAGCAGAAGCTTCCTCACGTACCAAGAGACACAAACAAACTGAAGCCCAAGCGGCCCCAGTCGGCAGGATGACGCGTCCAATATGGCCGCTAACCGGGAGCCGTAAAACCGGCTGCTAACCGAGTTGTCCGCTAACAGGAACGGCCGCTAACCAAGGGTTCACTGTATTTGAGGCAGGAGTTCGTAAGCGCGAGGGGGTGTCAGGGTGGGGGTGGGGGGGGTTGGAGCACCTGCATGCTGCAGTGCGGTGGTGGTATGGGGGGTGGAGTTACGAGAGTGTGAGGCCGTGCTGTGGGTGCTCCTGGTCCTACAGGAACCTGGTAAAATTCGGATGGGGGTTTTGGAGTGTATGCTTGGGGGAAGGGTAGTGTTATCGGTGGAGGGGATATATCCTACGTATGGGTGGGGTGACATCTGGGTGCCGTTTCGTAGGTTGCAGATTCGTCCAAGGGTGTGGGAGGTAATGTTCTGCTTCCTTCACGGCATTTTTGATGCTGTCTGGAGTGGTTCTCCAGGAGAGGCGGGTGGTGGAAGGGGTAAGGTGTCGGATATGTGGTGGTGATGAATCGGCGTATCATGCGGTGTATTTCTGCGAGGGTCTGGGGGTATAAGGGACTGGATGGGTACGGTCGTGGCTCGTGTGGGGGATGGCGGGGTTTTGGTGTTGCGGGCATTAAGTTTGGATGTGGGGGGGGGGCCTGAGAGCGTTCAGCGGGCCCTGGTGTCCTTAATTGTGGATTTCATGTATGCCTCATGGGGTATGTGAGGGAATGGGGAGTGGATCATGCGCAAATGGGTATTAGCAGCAACTTTTATAAGACGGTTTGTAGGAATAGGGACCTATATGGCCGTTGATGGGAGGAGGCTTTTCCGGTGGCATACCGCAGTTTAACTGTTGGTGCCTTATTAGCGTTGTAGGGGGGGACTGTTAGTGTTAGTGTGAGGGGGTGGGGGGCTTTTCAGGGGTTACAACGGGCTGGTCTGGAGTGGGCGTGTGAGTGTGAGCGCTTGTCCTGTATGGGACACTGCTGTATCTGTTTTATGTCTCTGTGTATATGCATTTTTGTTTTTCAAGGCCAGACTTAATAGGTTCACAGTGTCCACTGACAAATTGGGGGTTTCCTGTTTATGTGCAAATATGTGACAAAACATTTAATTGGGTGTTATTTATGGCATGTATGTATATTGTTTTTCAGTATTGGGAAATTTGTTCCACTTGGGGATGTTTTCTAGTACCAAGGTGCCACTTTTGTGGGGGAGCATCTAGCAGTAGGTTGGTTTTGTGACACTCATACAGCATGTGTGGTAACTCTGAACCTGGTAAGGTTATTGTTACGTTTGCTGAGCGATTGTTGACGCTCTGTTCGTGATTTTCTATGTCTTCATTACTGCAAATGTATGTTTTAGTTTATGACCGTTATATTTCTAATGTTTATTTACATTGCCTGTGGTGGTATGTGTTCCCCGTGGCAGGGCCGATTTATAGTGGTCCTGTGCGTGACTTTGGTTCTTGTGTGTGTCTTGTGTCCGTTCAGTGGCGGTTGGCACTCCTATCCAAAGGGGGGGGGTATGGAGGGTTTCGGGTGCAGAATGCATGGTGTTAATCCTGTGTCATGCTGCACCTCACAGTGTAGGTTGGCTGTGTATCGGCCTGCGGGTGTATTGTTAAGTTTGATTTTGAATCTTTAAGCATGGTGTAATGTTCTGGCTATGTTCATGTTTCTCTATAATTATGTTGTATTGTAATCTTATGAGTACCTATCCTTGTCTGTCTTTGTATGTGCTGTTTTTAATAAAATATAAAAAAAAAGAAAACTTTATAATTATTCACAATTTCTGAAGCTGGCTTGCATATTACGTATCGTTAATATGTAATTTAAAATATAAACTAGTTACTAATCACTCAAAAATAATCTGGGACGTAGTTTTGTAGGGGTAGTGTCTGGATTAAATTTACTGGTACCAATACTTGACAGAAAACCTAAAACCTATGCCTGTTCCTGACCTGAAAATATGTATAAGGCACAGGGTGATTATCTGAGACTTGAGCATTAAAAAATAGTTTTAATTATAACTATAATTTTTAAAAGGGTGGACCAATAAGCCCGTAAAAGGCCTTGGTCAGACGACCAAAAGCTCCAGCTACGGGTCATCTTATGACTAATATTCGCGTCAGGAAACACTTGTCCTGTTTCCTGACAAATCTAACGTAACCTATCTTAAACTTTTTTGGGAAAAAAAGCGCGCCCTATATGCTGGAAATTGTTATATATTGCATTGAATTTTTTGAACGGCTAGGCTGACACTGTTTTTGAACCGAGAAGGTAAATATTTTTTTCTTGAAAAATGTATGAGTGGTAAAAAAAAAGTAAAATTGCAGCATCCAGTAGCTATAAAAAATATCATTTGTCATAAGAATTCGCCACCAAATTTGCATGAATAATAAGCAAAAAGACACACATGAAAAAATATAATGAACATAATTATTAGAAACAAGATATAACGGCTACTCAAAAAGGAGGTATATTCTAACGTTCGACCACCAGACCATCATGGTAGTGAAGGACGCTCTCAAGGATAGGCTACGACATCTCCAGGGTATTCTCTCACTGTCATTGTTTTTATTGTTAGTAATGATTAAAAAAAAATAATTTTAGATAAGGATATCATGTTTTTCCTTGTTAGTGTATATATGTGTGCTTTTGTGTTCATGCATATATGTGATAATATGTTCGAATATTGCTTTACCTGTGTGTGTGTGCGCGTATGTGTATGTGAATCCTTGTCTATGATCTCGTGCTTGTGCTAGTGAATATTTGCGTTAGTTTTTATGTGTACAATGTTATAAAAAATTAAAGTGTTTTAGAGTAAGCATAAATGTTTATACATTTGTGTTTTAATGTTTGTTCTGTGTGTTTTAGTATATATTTGTAGCTGTAATAATCAAGGTGTGATCGTTGTGTTTATTTTTTTATATAATTACACTCATCAATTTGTTAATGTAATCGAAGAGCGTCCATCTCTCACCTGTGTCTACGAGTTCTGGTCCATCTCTCATCTGTGTCTACGAGTTCTGGTCCATCTCTCACCTGTGTCTACGAGTTCTGGTCCATCTCTCACTCTGTGTCTACGAGTTCTGGTCCATCTCTCATCTGTGTCTACGAGTTCTGGTCCATCTCTCATCTGTGTCTACGAGTTCTGGTCCATCTTGTGTCAAACAATCCGCATCTAATCTGCATAAGAGTAGGGCACAAAATAAAACTAAAAATCTTAAGAAAAAAATAATGAAATATTTGAAGATACATGACATATTATAATTTGCCGATTTATACATCATTAAAACTTCGTAAATGGACAAAGCAAGACACGGAATTTTTAAGTCAAAGGAGTGTGGTCTATAAGCGATAAGTCGCCACGAATAGTTCTTTAACCAACTTTTATTAAGAGACTTTGTAAAACTTTACAACGAGATTAATATAGTTCTTTGAAAAAGGTCTTCATCAAGGGTCATTCTTCCCTACTTGTGAGCAATACTTGAATATTCACCTACAAGAAAGACAAGATTGTTTTAACCTTTACTAAGTTTTAATACCGGTTCCTCATATACTTTGTTAATTAGCAATAATGAGCAGGAAATATCAAACTTTTATCAGAAAACTCCGAGAATGTGACCCTGATTAACTAAATGGTAGGCAAGATTATTGGTAATTCTGCTCCATATGTGATCAACCCAGGACACTTCCAGGACACCATCAGGGCACAACCAAGGCTTTTCCAGGACACCATCAGGGCTCAACCAAGGCTCTTCCAGGACACCATCATGGCATAACCAAGGCTTTTCCAGGACACCATCAGGGCTCAACCAAGGCTCTTCCAGGACACCATCAGGGCACAACCAAGGCTCTTCCAGGACACCATCAGGGCACAACCAAGGCTCTTCCAGGACACCATCAGGACACAACCAAGGCTCTTCCAGGACATTGTTAGGGCACAACCAACGCACTACCAGGCACTGACAGCGTACAACCAAAACACTCTCAGGACACTACCAGAGCATCTAAAGAACACTCTTCCTGCGGTAAGGAGGCAAATATATTTTGACTCAATAAAATACTAAATTTACGAGTGAAAAGGAAATCGAATTACAGTGCACCGCATCCATGAAAAAAATAATTCGTAATACATGACACTCGCATAAACATGGAACACCAAATTACAAGAATAATAAGTACAGAGACACGTAACAAAAATAAAAATTATATATATAAATATGATGAAATTTAATACAAACGCAAGAAAAAAGTATTTGTGGCGTTTATTTTACACGAGCAACAGAAAGTAAGGAAGGTAAACTGCATGAGGTCGACCACCGGCCATATCATGACACTGAAGGTCAACCTCCAGCCCATCATGGCACTGAAGGACGTCTTCACAGCCCATCATGGCACTGAAGGACGCCTCCACAGCCCATCATGGCACTGAAGGACGCTTCCACAGCCCATCATGGCACTGAAGGACGCTCCACAGCCCATCATGGCACTGAAGGACGCCTCCACAGCCCATCATGGCGCTGAAGGACGTCTTCACAGCCCATCATGCTACTGAAGGACGCTTCCACAGCCCATCATGACACTGAAGGACGCCCCACGCCATCATGCCTGAAGGACGTCCACAGCCCATCATGCACTGAAGGACGCCTCCACAGCCCATCATGGCACTGAAGGACGCACACCACTGCACTGCCCATCATAGCACTGAAGACGCCACCCCATGCTAGATGCCTCATGGCTGAAGGACGCTCCCACTGCCCATCATGGCACTGAAAGACGCTCACACAGCTAAGCTAAGGCGTCTACTATTTACTCCATTATTGTCACTGCTTTTATTGTTAACACACTGTTAAAAGAATATTTTTCTTGTTACTATACATAAATGCGTGTTTTTCTTTATTTATGCACATAGGTGTTTGGATGAACGTATTATTTTATTTTTTAATTTACAAAATATTCCTTTTCTTTTTAATCTAGCTTTTGCTTATTTTTATTTTTGTTTATTATTCTTTGTAAGAGGGTTTATGCTGCTTATGTCTATGTTTTTCTACTTTATTCTGAATATTGTTTAGTGTATATGTATATTGTACATTGTATTCTGGATATTGTATAGTGTATATTATTATTTTGTATAATGTGTGCTGTATACTTCACATGTGTATTGTATATTGTATTTTGTTTATTGTATATTGTATACTATATATTGTTTATTTCATTTTGTATACTTTATTCAGTAAATTGTATTTTGTATACTTTATATTTTATGTTCTATATTTTGTTCAGTAGCTGTATACTGTATATTGTTTACTGCATATTATATATTGTGAGTTTGCGACCATGGTGTAATTACGCACAAAATGCATTTAAGAGGAATAACTGGCAATGTTAGCATATGGATATTTGACTTCCTAACAAATAGGACGCCCAGAGTAATAGTAAACAAAGTGAAATCAGGGACTGCTACTGTGAAAATTTCTGTTTCCCAAGGCACTGTAACCGGCCCCACTTCTCTTTCTCATTCTGTGTTATAGCCATAGAGTCACTGTAACGTTCTTTGCATACGATATTAGACTCTGTATGAGAGAAGCATCCATAGAACACACGGCAATTGAATAAGTTCACTACTCTGCTTATGTCTGATAATTAATAGTCTGGATTTAGAAATCTTGCTTTAAAACTTTCCTTGACGTTACTCTGGTCTTCTGTTTATATTCATATTCCTGACAGCTTATCATAATATTTTAGTTAATGCTTACATATATTAACAAAAAGTTATTTTGCAATAAAAGACTCATAATTAGCTGCCTGCATCAATAGCTACTGATATTTAACTTGATGTAACTATTAAGTGAATTTCCGAAGACTAGCATTACTTCAAGATAAAGAGGCCAGCCTGAGTGAAAACTTCTTTAGATCAACCAGGTTGTCAGTGCTGTAACGTTATAATGCCAGGGTGTATGTATGTACACTTTTTCATAAGTATTTGTATGTACATTTTTGTATTTGAGTGGATATATTTGTCTGTATGTATGAATATATGAATTTATTTATGTATACATGTATGGATGCATAATTGTGTATATGTATTCATGTGTGTATGTATACCCCTCATCACTACTAATATTACCACCATCAGCACCATACCAATCACCACCATTAGCACCATAACTATCACCACCATCACCACTATCACCACCATCAGCACCATACCATCACTCCCGTAACTATCACCACCATCAGCACCATAACTATCACCACCATCAGCACCATAACTATCACCACCATCAGCACTATAACTATCACCACCATCAGCACCATAACTATCACCACCATCAGCACCATAACTATCACCACCATAAGCACCATAACTATCACCACCATCAGCACCATAACTATCACCACCATCAGCACCATAACTATCACCACCATCAGCACCATAACTATCACCACCATCAGCACCATAGCTATCACCACCATCACTATCACCACCATCACCACCACTATCACGGATGGACAGGTCTCGCATCAAGCTGAGCAGTAATACAAAACACAGGAAATTTAAAAAAAGCTATAAAAAACACGAGTTTTCAATATGTTTCGATTTTATTTCTTGCAGTTCTATTTATTTTAAAATTGTCTCCACTCCTGTAAGAATTTTTTTTTTTAGGGTAATTCAAAATAATAAAAAGTTTAAAAAAATATATTACATTGGCAAATTTGCCTAAACACAAACTAAACTGAATGGATACTATCCTGGCCACAAGTTGCATCAGACATTAAATACTGAAGCCATTCAGAAAAGGTAGAGGCTTATATTTTGATGATGTTTATACGGGATTCAAATTTCAAAATTTTATACACTCATCGCCCTCGTCAAAGTACTAAGAACTTTTTTAGAAAGTTTGAAGCTAGGCAGCTGGTCATGAGGCATCTGGACTCGCCAGCTGTTCCTAGAATCTGGTCCTCGTTACTGTAAACAAACGTTGAAAATTTGAATCAGATCGGATGAGGATGCTTTTAGTTATAACAAAATAAAATCGAAAAGATGGTAAACGAAACAAAATTGGAGCAACCACTTAAAGGCATCTCATTCAGGGATATATAATTCTCAATTACCTTTCATTGTAAGTATGACAATAATTCTTTTCTGTAGTTTAACGCTTCTGTCCGTCTAGCTTCATAAATATTGGGACTACTTTGCTCTCTTCCAGATCCCTGACAAGTGCTCCATTTTCAATTAATTCTCGCAGGTTTCTCCTCTTTCCCTGTTGTGTTTATGATGTACGGTACCTGTTGTGTGTATGATGTACGGTACCTGTTGTGTGTATGATGTACGGTACCTGTTAGTGTGCTGTTTTTCTTTTATTCTTATTTGTTTGCTCTGAAAGCATCGCTGGAAATGATCTGCTCTAATGCTCACAGACTTCCTTATCGTTTCACTTGATTTTTTTTATTTTTTCTTCTTCAGTCTTAATGCTTATTCTGTTACCGTTGTCTTTCTTTTAATGTGGTTGTGTAACATTTCGTATTTGAAAGTTTGCCATTTCTCAGATTTTAACACATCTTTTTTTCGCTTGTGCATATTCGTTTCTGACTCTCCTGCTACCTTCACTTTTTTCTTCTATTCTTAGTTTCCTGTAATTTTTCCAGGATCTAACGTTTTTGTTTTTCTTCTAAGTATCGTTCATTGTACTACTGGCTCTGTTATTAAAATTGTCTTTTCTACGTGTTAAGTTCTCTCTAATATGTTATTTATTGTTAATTACCTTGGCAATTAACAATAAGTTTATTCACTAAATACGTCAGTTGGAAGCAGTGTGGGCTGATCTGTTTTTGAGTTAATCTGCTGAATGTTTGTAATTGTGTATGATGTTATTTAGAATTCTCGTAAGCTTTTGTATGCATAAATGTGCATGAATGAACATCTACACCAACATTATATTTTGTATTTACAAATGGTACGTGTTCCTAATAATACAGACCCAGGCCATAAGACCTTTAGGAATTTTGAGGTGGACGAAATTTTCTTCACATCCTGTTAGGACTTACCTAAAGGAAGGGTAAATAAAGTCTTGGGGGTAGACAAGTAGCAACCCGGGTATAAATTTATTGGACGTTATTTTGTTATTTTTGTACTTTTCTTTGTAGATATACCAAATCTGAAATGGGTTTTATATTCGTCATAAAATTTCCTATAAGTTAAGACTATTTGTATTCTTCTGAGACCTTTAATTGGGAATATACAAGGAAGAAACTAAATAAAATAGGCATAAGAGATGTGAAGAGAAAACAATGTATTGATATATGAACATTGTATTACGGAACATTTAAAAAAATCAAATTAAGCTCAGAATTTAATGGTAATTTTCAATATTTTATGCATATTCTTGATTGTCACAACACTTTTTTACATTTGCAAAATGACGTATAACAAACTATGGTTTTGCAGCACCGGCATCGTTTCGTATAACAGCTGTTGCAAGTACAGGTGAGACTCACATCTTCAGCTAGGTCACTAACGCGAGGGTCCGGAGTGAGTGTTGCATCATCAACACTGATTGTCCATCCAAAATCCGTTGGAGTTAATGATTCTTCCATGTTCAACACTGTTGAGCATGTGTACACTTGTGCAAGGTAGGCTTCGCAAGTTTGGTACACTAGCTTTTGTCATCATTTCAAATCGAAGTGCACCAAATGTCTTGCACATTGAACTTGGTTCTTGAACCTTCACAAGGTTAAAGGATTGAGAACTTGGAGGTAGACGCCGACCAAAGTTGTGTAGAAGCGTTTCTGGTTGTTGCCTTGAGCGATGATACTTTGGTGCCTGTCTTACTGGTCACTTCGGATCCTATGAGAAAATGGCAAGCAAGAAAGAAGGACGCCTGTGGCAAGACATGTCTTTTCTAAAAGAGTATGGATTGTTATATCTGATGCCGACTTTCTCATCCATAGTTCAGCGAGTTCCTTTTCATGAAGAAACTTGTAGAAATGAATGAGAATCACCATAACATCTGTGTCGTTTGAAAACACAACAACACACTGCAACCCTTGTTTATAGTCGTGGAAAACCTGAGGAATAACACGTAAGTCAGCCTCAACAGGTACTTTACGAGCATCCTTGATTGTTCTGAAGCTTCTGTCTTTCATTGCTAAAGCCGGAGTAGGTCAACTTTCAAGCAACACTCCACTAAGGATAGTTTCCCATTGTTGATTGGTTAATACCTTCTTAAGATATTCTCTCAAGGCATCTTGAATTAAACTTTTGTTGTAAACTGACGCCAGAATCTTGCCATCTGCACAGGAAGCTTCCTAGTGGTTTTTGATTGATGATTGAAAGTTGCACCTTGACCAGTGTTTCATCTTATTCTTTCACTTGTAGTGCTCCTTGCATCTTCACCTGTAGTTAAACTTACACATTCGTCTATAGGTCCTCATTAGTAATTATTCCACCAAAGCGATTTTTTTTTTTTTTTGGGGAGGGAGTGTTTTTATTCGACGTTCAGGCAATGATTTTTTTAACGTGTTCAATCATTTGATTTTTTTTAATGTATTCAGTCAATGAAGATCGTCAAAGCTTGACTGAGTTAGTAAGCAATTTTATTTTTGTTACGAGCACTTAAGTTTAATGTGTACCATAATCACAGTTAATCTTATTGTTCATAGTACTTTCATTCGTCTTGTTACTAAAAATTGGTTAACTTATGCTCTTCATTCTTAAAAGAAGTTAGAAAGAGGTAGCTATTTTTTATCAAGAACCTTTTATTTGTCATGGCACTTTGATTCGTCATGGTAAAGACCTCTCGTTAAACCAGGGAAAGACAAAAATAAATGATAAAATGTTTAATAAAACTTCATTATTAAATAATCTTTATTCAATCAAAGGTGAATGTATTACATAATTTGCTAATACTGGCTTAATCCTACTTATTTTATTTACTTACTGTCTTTCCAATATTATTCTTTTCGGTCGATCACCATGCCCAGCCCTTCTAGGGCAGCCCTTCTAGGGTAGCTCGTAAGCCTGCCCTTCCCGTTAGGGAAGGTGGCAGACCAGAGAGGCCTAGCATCTATCTACCTCCATGCCTTGTGCTGGTGGGGAATGTGGCTAGGCCTGGGGCCAGTTGGTCCCGCCGATGAGGGATATCCCCTCCCATGGGAGACATAGGTCTCTGACACTCCCACGCCAGGGAGCCGGAGCCGGGTCGCCATCTGGTAAAGACCCGGGCCGGGAGAATTCCCGGTGAATCAACACCTCCTCCTCATCCTATTCTTTTCACACCCACGTCAGAAAACACTTGTCCTGTTTCCTGACGAACCTTACCTAACCTAACCTTCTTTTCACACTATTCTTTGTCGTTGTCAGGATGGTCACATCCTAATGTAAATACATTAATATAATACATTGTGAGATAGCAAAACATGAGGTATCCATACACAGGGTAACGTACCAAATGTTGCGGCATAGAACGAACAAAATATTGGATTATATTGGTTTATCCTTCTTAATCCAACAATTTTTCTTAGGTATTTATTTACATTCACTCTATTCTCTCATATCTCGTAATTTTATGGACCTTTCTATTCCCCTGTCTTTATACGCCTTCCTCAATCTCCCTCTTTACCCTACCTTCTCATCCTTCCTATCTTCCCCGCCTTTTCTTTCTCTCTTTCCCACACCTTCGTCAACCCTCTGGGACTCTTGCCATACAAATCTCACACAAAAATCGATGCCCAGTCTCACGAGCCTATTGAAATTCACCAGCCACTGACTTCCGCTGTGCGCGACACCTGTTACTTCCGGCGTAGGGTAAAACCCGTTTCCTGGTAAGCTCCTCTGTAATTCACTCTTCTCTCCAACTCTCCTCCATTATTTTTCTCCTCTCGTTTCCATTATTATTATTATTATTATTATTATTATTATTATTATTATTATTATTATTATTATATTCTTCTCACGGTTCTTTGAATATCCTTGAAATCACATGCTATGTACATCGCTAAAACAATACATCTTTTTTCCATTCTCTTCTGTCTTTACTGGGAAAGTCAGGATGTTTATTTCCTAGTGAACTAGATCTATTTATGCAGGTGTCACCAAAAGAGGACAATCCTCTCGTCTTAATTTTAACACCAGAAATTTCACCTTTTACATTGCTAATACTTCTTCACTTAAATGTGGTTCTATCAGGGGATGACAGGCCGTTATTTCCTTTCACCACCTCCTGAATTCCCGTGTAGGCAACACCTTTTACCCTCTATCTCTCTCTCTTTCTGTCTCTTTCTCTCTTAGTCGAAACCGCAATTTTTCGTTCTCTTATATATTAAGTAAGATCAAACAATATATACAATTTAGCATTAAGAAAAATCTTAGGTTTTTTGGAAAAGTCACAGTCCTAAATTAAAACGAGAAAATTCTTTATTATCAATACTATAACTAACAACACTCTGGGTTATCCTGGGTAAAATAACTCTTTTAATCTGTATAACTCTGTGAACCTCTATCTCGTAAATTTATTTCTAAGAATATCGGAAATTTGGTACTCTACCCTTAATCACTTGAGACTTCAACAGAGAGGGAGTGAAGAAATGATCCAGTACTAAGATTCGCTCACACACAACACACACAATTCCACCATGTGTAAAAAGAGTGTATGGATGGATGGATGGATATATATACATGTTATATATATATATATATATATATATATATATATATATATATATATATATATATATATATATATATATGCAAAAGATCACAGTAAACAGTTCCTTGATAATGTGAGTAGTCACGAAAAGCCTTGGAATTCCTCTATTTTTTATATAGTATGTATATATTCATATATATATATATATATATATATATATATATATATATATATATATATATATATATATATATATATATATATATATATATATATATATATATGGGTGAGGTAAGTGGTATCATCAACACAGCATGGTCACTGCGGTGTGGTAGTGTTCTAGACTAACCATAGCATTCCTCCAGTAGTTATCGCACTAGGTCGTTATCTTCTCAAACAGTTTCTTGGTACATTCTGTTGTGAGCTACGTTGAACACACACGTATGTGTGTGTGTGCGTGCACGGTGGTATGAATTGGATTATATGTACACTTGTATGAGGAATGTGTTTACATGTACGCAAGCATGAAAATGCTTGCATGTACGCGTGTATAAACTGACGCACATGCACGCATTCATGAACTAATAAGGATTTAAATGTGGTAGCGAGCACGCCCCCCCCCCCTCACACACACACGAGAATTAAATCAGATGAGGATCAGGCAGGACTACAGAGAGACCTGCACAGGCTGAACACGAGGTCCAGCAACTGGCTTCTCGAATTTAACCCCGCTAAATGCAGTCATGAAGATCGGGGAAGGGCAAAGAAGACAGCAGAGTATAGTCTAGGTGGCCAAAGACTGCACACCTCGCTGAAAGAGAAAGATCTTGGGGTGAGTATAACACCGAGTACGTCTCCGGAAGCACACATCAACCAGATAACTGCTGCATCATATGGGCGCCTGGCAAACCTGAGAATAGCGTTCCGATACCTTAGTAAGGAATCGTTCAAGACTCTGTACACTGTGTACGTCAGGCCCATACTAGAATATGCAGCACCAGTTTGGAACCCACACCTGGTCAAGCACGTCAAGAAATTAGAGAAAGTGCAAAGGTTTGCAACAAGGTTAGTAGCGGAGCTTAGGGATTACCCTTAGCTCCGCTACGAAGAAAGGTTAAGGGAAATCGGCCTGACAACACTGGAGGACAGGAGGGTTAGGGAAGACATGATAACGACATACAAAATACTGCGGGGAATAGACAAGGTAGATAGAGACAGGATGTTCCAGAGATGGGACACAGAAACAAGGGGTCACAATTGGAAGTTGAAGACTCAGATGAGTCAAAGGGATGTTAGGAAGTATTTCTTCAGCCATAGAGTAGTCAGGAAGTGGAATAGTCTAGCAAGTGATGTAGTGGAGGCAGAAACCATACATAGCTTTAAGACGAGGTATGATAAAGCTCATGGAGCAGGAGGGGACCCAGTAGCAATCAGTGAAGAGGCGGGGCCAGGAGCTGAGTCTCGACCCCTACAACCACAATTAGGTGAGTACACACAAGTAATACTACACACACAAGCCGGTACACGCACACACGTGTATACACACAAGATCATAAATACACACACAAGCTTGTATGTTTCCCTACCCTAACGTGGTTTAAACATATACACAGGATACCCCTATTCCTACCTCCCCCTCTCCTAGTGTCTAATCGACATGTGCCTACGACAAAATGGTAACTAACACACACGTGGCGAGGTGTCAGAGTGGGCGCCTGTGATGAGTGCTGTTTCTGGTATTTGTGAACGACGTGACGAAAGGAATAGACTCCGAAGTGTCCCTGTTTGCAGATGATGTGAAGTTGATAAGAAGAATTCAATCGGACGAGGACCAGGCAGAACTACAAAGGGATCTGGACAGGCTGTAAGCCTGGTCTAGCAATTGGCTCCTGGAGTTCAACCCCACCAAGTGGGGAATGGCAAAGAAGACCGCAGACGGAGTACAGTCTACGGGTGCCAGAGACTACAAACCTCACTCAAGGAAAAAGATCTTGGGTGAGTATAACACAAGGCACATCTTCTGAGGCGCACATCAACCAAATAACTGCTGTAGCATACGGGCGCTTAGCAAACTTAAGAACAGCATTCCGACATCTTAAATTAAGGAATCTTTCAGGACCCTGTACACTGTGTACGTTAGACCAATATTGGAGTATGCAACACCAGTTTGGAACCCACACCTAGCCAAGCACGAAAAGAAAATAGAAAAAGTGCAAAGGTTTGCAACAAGACTAGTCCCGGAGCTATGGGGTATGTCCTACGAAGAGAGGTTAAGGGAAATCAACCTGACGACACTGGAGGACAGGAGAGATAGGGGGGACATGACAACGACATATAAAATACCGAGAGGAATTAACAAGGTGGACAGAGACAGAATGTTCCAGAGATGAGACACAACGATAAGGGGACACTGTTCGAAGTTGAAGACTCAGATGAATCACAGGGATGTTAGAAAGTATTTCTTCAGTCACAGAGTGGTCAGGAAGTGGAATTGTTTGGGAAGCGATGTAGTGGAGGCAGGATCCATTCATAACTTTAAGAAGATGTATGATAAAGCTTATGGCGCAGGGAGAGTGACCCAGTAGCGGCCAGTGAAGAGGCGGGGCCAGGAGCTATGACTCGACCCCTGCAACTAGGTGAGTACACACACACACACACACACACACACACACACACACACACACACACTCCACACACACAATCGAACGAGGACCAGGCAGAACTACAAAGGGATCTGGACAGGCTGCAGGCGTAGTCCAGAAACTGGCTCCGGGAGTTCAACCCCACCAAATGCAAAGTCATGAAGATTGGGGAAGGGCAAAGAAGACCGCAGACGGAGTACAGTCTAGGGGGCCAGAGACTACAAACCTCTCTCAAGAAAAAGGATCTTGGGTGAGTATAACACCGGGCACATGTCCGGAGGCTCACATCAACCGAATAACTGCTGCAGCATACGGGCGCCTAGCAAACCTAAGAACAGCATTCCGACATCTTAATAAGGAATCGTTCAGTACCCTGTACACTGTGTACGTTAGACCCATATTGGAGTATGCAGCACCAGTTTGGAACCCACATCTAGCTAAGCATGTAAGGAAACTAGAGAAAGTGCAAATGTTTGCAACAAGACTAGTCCCGGAGCTAAGGGGTATGTCCTACGAGGAGTGGTTAAGGGAAATCGACCTGACGACACTGGAGGACAGGAGAGATAGGGGGGACATGATAACGACATATAAAATACTGATAGGAATCGACAAGGTGGACAGAGACAGGATGTTCCAGAAATGGGACACAGCAACAAGGGGTCACAGTTGTAAGTTGAAGACTCAGATGAATCACAGGGATGTTAGGAAGTATTCTTTCAGTCACAGAGTTGTCAGGAAGTGGAATAGTCTGAGAAGTGATGTAGTGGAGGAAGGATCCATACATATGTTTAAGAAGAGGTATGATGGAGCAGGAAGAGTGACCTAGTAACGGCCAGTGAAGAGGCAGGCCAGGAGCACACACACACACACACACACTCATACACATACACATACACAATCACTAACTCACTCATTCACTCTTTCTCACTCCCTCTCATATTATTATTATTATTATATTATTTAAAAATAACACCATTTTTGAATGACATATCTTCCCATCTTATTAATTTCTCAAAATTCTCTCTATATTTAAATTCCTCCTGGAAGATCACTTTTTCCCGTGCACAGCTCCAGGTGTGCGTGCATATTATCTACCTCAAAATTTCACCTCCCCTTTTCCTCACCCATAATTCACCTCTCACGAATGGACACCTTCTGCCACCATTTTTATATTTCATCGCACATTTAAGTCATTCAATCTCTTACCAGCTGTACTTTCAATACAATACATATTTCTTCACAAAGATTCCCGTAAAAGGATACTTACTCCAACAAATTTGAGACTAAACATATAAATGTACGCCTTTCATATCCTGTCACTTCCCTTCTCATATTCCATCTCACCTTCCTTTCCTACCTATAGTCCACATATTGTGCATTTTCCTGAAAATGTCCCTTTATATTTACTTTAGAACATCAAGTTATTGCCTTCCCGGGCATCTCCATTACTGGGCGGCATTCTCTACCCCTCGTTCACTGGGCGGCATCCGGGGCCCCTCGTTCACTGGGCAGCATCCCGGGCCCCTCGTTCACGTTGCGGCATCCCGGTCCCCTCCGTCAGGTGGAGGCATCCCAGGCCCCTCTGTCACGTGGCAGCATCCCGGTTCCCCTCTCTCATGGGGCGTAATTCCGGGCCCCTCCTTCACTTGGCGGCATTCCCGGCCCCTCTGACACTTGGTGACATCCCGGGCCCTTCCATCACTGGGCGGAATTCTCGGCACCTCCGTAATTTGGCGGCATCCTGGGCACCTCCATTACTGTTCCGCATCCAAGCCACTCCGTCTCTTAATGGCATCCTGGGCCCCTCCATCACTGGGCGACATCCCGGACCCCTCCATCACTGGGAGGCATCTCGATTCCTCCATCAAAGGTTGGCATCCTGACCTAACATCATTGGGAAGGACAGCATCCCTACACTCCATCTCTGGGCGGCATCATGGGAAAACACACTCTGTCTCACCATCCTTTCTCTGTTACTGAAGACACAGTCTATATCTTACCTGTGTGTCACCGACTACAGGGATATTTCTACCTTTATTAGCTGTGGGGTTATTGGTACCTTTAACCTCGCTGACCACTGAAGTACATTCGTCGGGAAAAACAGGAAAACTATTTCCTACCTTAATATCTGCTCTTTTAACCTTCACTTTGATTTGAAATTGCTTTAAAAAATGGCAACTGGGAACCTCACACAGAACAAAAATCAGTACAAAAATTCTTCCAATTAAGATACACCGGCGTTTAACGTTAGAACCAAATTGAAACTTGCATGGCTCAAAGTAAACGCCAAGCTTTCTTTTAACAAAGACTACCAAATGTGAAAGTCTGAAGCCAAACAGAAAAAGGCATTCTCCAGTAACTGATATGATTTCAACAATTTCATGTTTAAAATAATCAGTAAAATTTAAACTTTGCTCGGCCTAAACTTGTGGTATTTCCTACTTTTCATAGAATGTGTCATCAAAAATAAGTTGAAACTGACCCAGAAGGAATATTCTTTAGTTGTTGAATATAAATAAATTATTTATAAAATTTGGCAAATTGGGACTTACGCCAACCAATAACGACCCCAAAGTTAATGTGTATTATCCTGGCCATAAGATGCATCAGCCATTAAGTATTGATGCAGTTGGGAAGAGGCAAGCTGAAATTTATTTAACGGGATTTAACGGGAATCAAAGTTCTACGCACTTGAATTTCATTCTCCGTCGTCGTCAAACTAGTATGTACACTTTCCAATAAATTCAAGGGAGGTTCCTTGACGCTGGTGAGGGGGCTCTTGATCTAGGAAATTTGGATCTGTGCTCCAATTTCCGGAATTAAGCCTGAATGCCATTCATCCCCTCCTCACAGGTTCTGAATAATCCATACGGGTTTAGAGCTCCTTATGATAATAATAATAATAATAATAATAATAATAATAATAATAATAATAATAATAATAATAATAATAATAATAATAATAATAATAATGAGGTTTTGTAAGTTATCGGAGACAATCCAGGATGCTTGGAAGGGTTTCAACGGATTTGACTATAGGGCACATGCCTATTGTTCCAGGCATTTTACCCTAGTTATCGTGCACTAGAATTGAAAATTTGAACCCGATCGGATGAGGCCTTCACAAGTTTTGTGCGAAAAAAAATACAAAAAGTTGGAAGAAACAAAATCAGGTAACCACTTCGAGGATACCTGAAAATTATGAAAGAATGAGACTGAAGTCTTCAGTCGTATCTGGGAGGGAAGGAGGAGACGTGGGAATAAGGCAAATAATAACCAAGAATTAAAGGAATTTATTTTTTTAGAAACGGCAGAAAAGAAAACGTCTAACTTTATATGGGTTCAGTCTGGAGTGAATGATGATGAAAGTTTTTCTTTTTCGGGCCACCCTGCCTTGGTGGGAGACGCCCGATGTGTTAATAAATAATAAAAAAAAAAACTTCTGCTAAAAATATTTCAAACTACTGCAATGGTAGCTGGTTACCACTGAAAGGTCCGTACAGCTTCTGTGAATGGTGTGGAGGGGGCGGGAAAATCAGGCTTGTCCCTATAAAGACAATTTAAATCCCTACACCAACATCAAGGCAAACTGCTTATTTGGACAAATATGTATAGAGCAATACCATAAAGAGAGTAGCGTAAAATACATTTAGCTACACTACAGAAGGTAGTCAGCACTTGAAGCAGCCCCCAGGAGTTACTTTCCTATTTCTCATTATTTAAGGTGTTGAACAGTAACCTGGCTGAAATGTTTGGCGTAGGTTCTGGCTCACACCGCCATTCCCTAGTCTCGTAATTTTCAACAAGTTATCCCTTCGTGTTGAAGAAAGTGTAAGTCAGTCTCAGAAGCTGAGTTGTTCCGGGTGCTCTGTTGGACCGCGTCTCGAATGTAAGTGCAGCAACATCATCCATGTGAACAATTGGCATGTCTATGATGCATAGTGACTTAGGATTAGTTCGATCTATTTTCATCTTTAATCCCCTGCCCTCAGCATTCTTCGGGCTTAAACCCTCACCTGACTGTATGCAAACTTGTAAATCAAAGAATATTATTTAAAGCCTAGACTGAAGAAGCAGGGTTAAGCGATTGAGGTTAACGACCTAACATTATCCATTTACTCTCGAGAGGTCCGAGGCCATTGCCTTCATTGCAGCGGACATGCTACAGTCATCATTGTTTTTGCTGATAACAAAAAAATCAATCGACACTTAACTTTTCAACACCAAGGTATGCCTTATAGCCTCCAGAGAATGTGTTGGTGCCTAACCACTGATTATCATGAGTTTGCCCCTATAGTTCCCTAGTAAAAATTTCTGCCTTACATTCTTTACTGCTTCATTCATAGATTTTGATGTCCCATTACTAAAGTCGAAGAATCCGTTGTAATGTTTATCTTTCTCACATTTTCTCATGTACTCCTGAAAAATAATGGTCGCTTTTTACTTGTCAAATAAAGTGCCGCCTTCTTTTTCTGCCCAGTAGGAAGTGTGTTTATCATAGAAGCAAAATCCAAACAGAATTGGTTTCAGTTCATTTGAATTACTAACTTTAAGGGCTTCTAAAACGCATTTTTAAGCAGCGAGTGAACTTGAAGTCATCTCAACCACGAAGACTACTACTGCTCTCCAGAAACGTTTCTTGTATAATTAGTATTCGCTCTGGACTGGTGTCTCAAGGCGATCACCATAGCGAGGGCAATGACCATCTCTGAAACGCAGGACCATTTCTACCTACCGTGAATGCTCGCAAAAAATTTCATTCATGGTACACTAGATTATAGAGTGCGCCAATTGACCCTTAATCTCGTCCTGCTACGATTAATTCTTAATATTCTCATGCGCTTAACCCTAACTCGAGGTTTTCACATGAGGAAAATCAACATCACTCATAGTTTCATTCCTGTGATCTATCTGAACCTGATTTTCAAAGTTATTCTGCCTTTGCAGCCTGACCTCAGGACAGGCTTCCTTCTTGACTGCTTGGTCAAGCAAATTGTTGCTGCCAGCTTCATCACTTTTAGCTACCATGCTAGCTTCATCACTTTTAGATTCCATGCTAGCTTCATTACTGTTAGATTCCATGCTAGCTTCATCACTTTTAGATTCCATGCTAGCTTCATCACTTTTAGATTCCATGCTAGCTTCATCACTTTTAGCTACCATGCTAGCTTCATCACTTTTTTATTCCATGCTAGCTTCATCACTTTTAGCTACCATTCTAGCTTCATCACTTTTAGATTCCATGCTAGCTTCATCACTTTTAGATTCCATGGTAGCTTCATCACTTTTAGATTCCATGCTAGCTTCATCACTTTTAGCTACCATGCTAGCTTCATCACTTTTAGATTCCATGCTAGCTTCATCACTTTTAGCTACCATGCTAGCTTCATCACTTTTAGATTCCATGCTAGCTTCATCACTTTTAGATTCCATGCTAGCTTCATCACTTTTAGATTCCATGCTAGCTTCATCACTTTTAGATTCCATGCTAGCTTCATCACTTTTAGATTCCATGCTAGCTTCATCACTTTTAGCTACCATACTAGCTTCATCACTTTTTTATTCCATGCTAGCTTCATCACTTTTAGCTACCATGCTAGCTTCATCACTTTTAGATTCCATGCTAGCTTCATCACTTTTAGATTCCATGCTAGCTTCATCACTTTTAGCTACCATGCTAGCTTCATCACTTTTAGATTCCATGCTAGCTTCATCACTTTTAGATTCCATGCTAGCTTCATCACTTTTAGATTCCATGCTAGCTTCATCACTTTTTGATTCCATGCTAGCTTCATCACTTTTAGATTCCATGCTAGCTTCATCACTTTTAGCTACCATACTAGCTTCATCACTTTTTTATTCCATGCTAGCTTCATCACTTTTAGCTACCATGCTAGCTTCATCACTTTTAGATTCCATGCTAGCTTCATCACTTTTAGATTCCATGCTAGCTTCATCACTTTTAGATTCCATGCTAGCTTCATCACTTTTAGATTCCATGCTAGCTTCATCACTTTTAGATTCCATGCTAGCTTCATCACTTTTAGATTCCATGCTAGCTTCATCACTTTTAGCTACCATGCTAGCTTTATCACTTTTAGATTCCATGCTAGCTTTATCACTTTTAGATTCCATGCTAGCTTCATCACTTTTAGATTCCATGCTAGCTTCATCACTTTTAGATTCCATGCTAGCTTCATCACTTTTAGATTCCATGCTAGCTTCATCACTTTTAGATTCCATGCTAGCTTCATCACTTTTAGATTCCATGCTAGCTTCATCACTTTTAGATTCCATGCTAGCTTCATCACTTTTAGATTCCATGCTAGCTTCATCACTTTTAGATTCCATGCTAGCTTCATCACTTTTAGATTCCATGCTAGCTTCACTATTACTTTTAGCTACAATGCTAGCTTCACTATTACTTTTAGCTACCTCACTATCTTTACCATCACTTTTATGCACTACGCTAGCTTCACCATAATTTTTAGCTACCTCACTAGCTTCACCATCCTCAGTACGTTTTTGTTGAACAAACACTAACGTCAATTATGCGTTCCCAACGAAGAGCTGTATTCGCCCATGCACTTTTATAATCTCCAAGAAGGAGTCTAAGCGAATTTTAGTTTTGCCTAAGGTGGTCCATCCACGCGACCATTTTATCTTAACGTACTGGTCTAAGGAACGTTTATGCTTTCTCTGTGCCTCATTAAGTTTAGTTTCAAGTGAAGCAAGGGATAGTAAAGTGCGAAAGCTGTTTTTTACAAATATGTTATCCAGCGCCGGCTACCAATTGCTTGCTTAAAGTCCAATATCAAAAATTTTCAATTGTTTGATTTGCCATTTGGACTTATTCAAACAGAACTGCAAACTTGTTGGCCTCTTGCAATTGTTTCGTATGGCAATTGTTCCTTTAACTATATACAAATCTTGACTCATTGTACTAGTAATATACAACAATTGCAAAAAAATTAATTCCTATTCTTACCAACTTTTATATTATATGTCAGAGATTTCACTAACATAGTAATAACCGATATCATGCTATTTTTATATAGTTTGGTTGGATTCTTACTCCCAAAAGTATTTGGTGAGCAATGTAGGTACAGATAATAACGTAGTGGGGAAAATTTATACCGTAGATGCTGTTGTTAACGGGTTGATAACATTGACTTTATTGATACCATTATTAGTTATAATGTTTTGATAATACTGGCATTGATAATAACGTTAATTGTGATAATAACGTATAGACAGCAGTGATAATGGTGATAACGTTATTAGTGTCAAGAATTTTTTGACAACATTGGAAGTGTTAAAACTAGTTCTAATTACACATAGATAACATTGGTTAGTGTGGAAAATAATAATAGTGTTGATAATATATTAACAGATTTGTGGTAACTCGGGCAAGATTCTTGGAACAGTTTTCAAGCGTTCTACCTGCTCTCTGCAGTCAAATTTGTTGAAACTATTGCAAGCATCCTGGGCTAGTTGTTTACAACTGGTGTGCGTTGATAACATTATTTACAATAATGTTATCAACGTTATCACCATACGTTATTATCACCAGTAACGTTATTATCAATGTCAGTATTACCAAAATGTTATCACAATATTATGTAATAAAGTGGCATTTGTGGCATTTATGGATTTGGAAAAGGCGTATGATAGAGTGGATAAGGGGGCAATGAGGCAGATGTTGCAAATATATGGAATAGGAGGTAGGTTATTGAAAGCAGTGAAGAGTCTTTACGAGGATAGTGAGGCTCAAGTTAGAGTATGTAGGCGAGAGGGAGATTATTTCCCTGTAAAAGTAGGCATTAGACAGGGGTGTGTGATGTCACCATGGCTGTTCAATATATTTTTAGAGGGAGTTGTAAGAGAAGTGAAGTTCGGGTGTTGCCAAGAGGTGTGGGGTTAAAAGATAAAGAATTTAACACAAAGTGGGAGTTGTCACAGTTGCTCTTTGCTGATGACACTGTTCTTTTGGGAGATTCTGAAGAGAAGTTGCAGAGGTTGGTTGATGAGTTTGGTAGGGTATGTAAAAGAAGGAAATTAAAAGTAAATATAGGAAAGAGTAAGGTGATGAGAATAAAATAATTAGGTAATGGAGATTAGATATCAGATTGGAGGGAGAGTATGGAGGAGGTGAATGTATTCAGATATTTGGGAGTGGACGTGTCAGCAGATGGGTCTATGAAAGATAAGGTAAATCATAGAACTGACAGGGGGGATGAAAGGTGAGTGGTGCACTGAGGAGTCTGTGGAGACAAAGAACTTTATTCATGAAAGCAAAAAAGGGAATGTATGAGAGTATAGTTATACCAATGCTCTTCTATGGGTATGAGACATGGGTGGTGAAAGTTGCAACAAGGAGAAGGCTGGAGGCAGTGGAGATGTCATGTCTGAGGGCAATGTGTGGTGTTAATATATCTTTATTTACTACAAGTACATGTACATGGTGTACAGGCCTAGCTGATATCAATGACATACTACTACAAAGAAAGCCGCTTGTTATGCTGAGCATTTCGGGCAAATTAGGTCAGTTTTGTCCCAGGATGCGACCCACACCAGTCGACTAACACCCAGGTACTCGTTTTAAACTGATGGGTGAACAGGGACAGGGACAGCAGGTGTCTTATGGAGACACGTCCTTAATGTTGTCCAGCTGTACAGGAGGAGATTCGAACTCCGGACCTCAGTGTGTGAGCTGAGTGTACTAGTGATCGAGCTACGGGACACCATAATGCAGATAATCCGTTGTTTGGAGATTAAGAGGAGGTGTAGGATTACCAAAACTATTATCCAGAGGGCTGAGGAGGGGTTATTGAGGTGGTTTGGACATGTAGAGAGGATGGAACGAAATAGAATGACTTCAAGAGTGTATAAATCTGTAGTGGAGGGAAGGCGGAGTAGAGCTCGGCCTATGAAAGGATGGAGGGAGGGGTAAATGAGGTTTTGTGTGCAAGGGGCTTGGACTTCCAGCAAGCGTGCGTGAGCGTGTTAGATAGGAGTAAATGAAGACAAATGGTTTTTAGGACTTGACGTGCTGTTGGAGTGTAAGCAAGGTAACATTTATGAAGGGATTCAGGGAAACCGGCAGGCCGGACTTGAGTCCTGGATATGGGAAGTAAATTGCCGGCACTCTGAAGGAGGGGTGTTAATGCTGCATTTTTATAACTGTTGTGTAAGCACGCCTCTGGCAAGACAGTGATGGAGTGAATGATGAAAGTTTTTCTTTTTCGGCCCACCCTGCCTTGGTGGGGAACGGCCGATGAGTTAATAATAAAAAAGTGCTAATATCATTGGAAATATTGATAACATTATTAGCGTTAATAACATATTGATAACATTATTAGAATAAATACCGTAAATAACATTGATAGTGATGATAACCATGGAAATATTAATAACACTAATTTTGCTGACTGTATTCGTAGACTTCATAACTGATGTTTCCATTATTAGCGTTGTTAACATCGGTGATGTTAGTGACATTAGTAGTGCTGAATATTGATGACATCGGTAGTGCTGATAACATTGTAGTGTTGATAACACTGGTAGTGTTGATAACATGGATAACGTTGATAGCATTGTAGTGTTGATAACACTGATAGTGTTGATAACACTGGTAGTGTTGATAACATTGTAGTGTTGATAACACTGGTAGTGTTGATAACATTGGTAACGTTGATAACATTGGTAACGTTGATGACATTGGTAACGTTGATAACATTTTCTTGTTGATAACATTGTAATGTTGGTAACATTGTAGTGTTGGTAACATTGTAGTGTTGATAACATTTTCTTGTTGATAACATTGTAGTGTTGATAACACTGGTAGTGTTGATAACATTGTAGTGTTGATAACATAATAGTGTTGATAACATTGGTAGTGTTCATAACATTGGTAGTTTTCATAACATTGTAGTTTTGATAACAGTGGAAGTGTAATTGATAACTCTGGAAGTGTTGATAACTATGTAAGTGTTTTTGATAAGAGGAATAAAGTTGACTATTGATAGCAGCGATACTTGTGAGATTTATAATAATAATAATAATAATAATAATAATAATAATAATAATATCTTTATTTCTACAAGTACATGTACAAGGTATACAGGCCTAGCTGACATCAATGACATACTACTATATAGAAAGCCACTTGTTATGCAGAGCATTACGGGCAAATTAGGTATTTTTTGTCCCAGGATGCAACCCACACCAGTCCACTAACACCCAGATACCTATTTTATACTGATGGGTGAACAGGGACAGTAGGTGTCTTATTGAAACACTTCCTAATGTTTTCCAGCCATACCTGAGATTCGATCTGGTATTGATAACATTAGTAGTGTTGATAACTGGTATTGATAACAGTATTGTTGATAACTGGTGTTGATAACAGTTGTGTTGATAACTGGTATTGATAACATTAGTAGTGTTGATAACTGGTATTGACAACATTAGTACTGTTGATAACTGGTATTGATAACATTAGTTGGGTTGATTACTGGTATTGATTACATTAGTAGTGTTGATAACTGGTATTGATAATATTAGTAATGTTTAATATTGATAGTGTTGTTATTATTTGTAATGTTTATACCTGGTATTGATAGCATTGGTAACGTTTAATATTAAAAGTGGTGATAGTAGTTTTAATAACATTGGTAATGTTTAATATTGATAGTGGTGGTAACAGTAGAATTGATAACAATGGTAATGTTTAATATTAGTAGTGGTGATAACATTAGTAGTGATGATAACCAGTATTGTTAACATTGGTAAATGTTTAATATTAATAGTGGTGATACCATAAGTAGTATTGATTGCTAGTATTGCTAACATTGGTAATGTTTAATGTTATTAGTGTTGATAACAGTAACATTTTTTTATATTTTTATTTAAAGCAATCCATTACATTATGTGATAAATCAATATAACATCTCACAACATAAAGAGATTTTACATCCTACACTACCCAAACACGCCACTAAGTACATCATTGTGGGGCGACAAACTAACATGACCCTCCCCCTCCTACACTAAAAAAAATACAGTGTGTACCATCTCACATTATAACTGGTACAACAATTTAAGACATATAAACAACCTAAGCACCTTGCTGCCACCTATCAACATTCCCTCCCCCTACCCGTCCCCTCCCGATCTGCATGGACATAACTCTCACATGACACAGTGAGATAAACATTTACATAATAATACAGGTGCCACCACCAATGGCCTCACTGGGTGATACGATTCTTCATCCCCAAAAACCTTCCCAGGTTACACTCGCCTGCAACACAGTACATACGTTCAAACATAACATCACTAGAACTTTATACCATGTGCCAGGAACTTGATGTGCATCGTAGCATAACACTAATCTTCACAACTTAACATAGCACCGGCAGCGAAAGCCACCTTCATTCATACTGGCATACCTTAACGCACACAGGCGCTAGTAGCCTTCACGCACTCCATCTAACACTACCACACACGCCATTGACAGAAACTTGACACAACCACCCATACCATTACATGCCACAAAACGTGACATAGATACACTCACTCCACCTGGTAGCGCTGACGAAAGACAGCACAACTGATCCATCTAACTATAGGTGCTACCATCATGCCATGTACCACTCCCCCCTATTCCCACAACCCTCTCTCTCCGGACGGCAAGCCCGTCGTCATTCCCCTGAGCCATTTAACCCCCCCCCTACATTCTGAGCAATTCCCACACTGTGAGGGTACGGTAACCCTCAGTAAAACACTCCCCCCACCTAGTCCCATAGGGTCCTACTCCTACACATCATACGAAAAATCATTGCCGCCAGTACATGTTTCCGCACCTCCCACGCAGCCGACGCCCTCATGTTCCAGATGTATACATAGTTCACCATCACATATGCCAGTGCATGCGCCGCACCCTCCTCGACCCCCCCACATCCAAATTCAGCACCCTCAAAACTGACACAAAGTGCCGCAACTCTACCAACCCATTCCCTGATCCCCCCAGCCCATAACAAAAATACACAATATGAAAAGCTGTTTCCTCTCCCCCACACCATCCACACTGCCCTGCCCCTCCCCTCCCACCCTCCTATCGCTCAGTACTGCACCCATTGGCACGATCCCATGCAAGAAATGAAACATAACCTCCCGCACTCTGGGTTGTAACCTCAACCTGCTAAATCACCTCCAGATGTTCACCCAATCGTAAACCAGGTATAACCCCTCCCCTGGTTGCACCACATTCCGTCCAATCGCTCTCTGCAAAACCTGCACCCTGACCTTTCCTGCGTCCCAGGCCATCGCCAACTCCCGCAAGACCGCCTCATACTCCCGCAGGTCCACTCCCCCACAGCCCCTCATGGACTTTCCCCAAACACCTGATAAAAACACATTTAACTCTCCACCCTAAATCCAACAAACCCAACCCTCCCCTCCTCGCTGGCAACATCACCACCTCCCATCTTAACCACTCACACCTCGAACCCCACAAAACCCTGAACACCCTCCTCTGAATATGTTGAATTACCTGCGCTGTTAACGGGAACGCACTAGCGACAAACCAAATCTTGCTGTACAAGAGCATGTTAACCACAATGACCCTCTGCAGAATGGTGAGGTGGTGCGGTCGCAGTACCCCCAATTGCTTCTCCACACGTTCTGCCAGACGAACAGAATTAACCTCCCTTACTAAATCCCCCCTGTAAAGAATGCCACAAATCTTCTAAACCTCCACGCAGTTCCGCACCATCCGACACCCCCACTCCACCCTGTGTTCCCACGTCCCCAACCCTAATATAAACAATTTCTCTACATTCACTCCCATCCCAGACACCCCCTTACACCCTCACCACCTCCTCCAACCCACCCAACCTCGTCCTCTTATCCACCAAGAGTGTCATATCATCCACATACCCTACCAGACTCGGCCATGGGCTACCCTCAACACCCATTCTTGCCTCCACCAATCTATGAAAAGGATCCTGCATGCACGCAAATAATAGTTGTGAGAGCGGGCACCCCTGACAAAGTCCCTGTCCCATGACCACTGCTTCCCCCAGATGCCCATTGACTTCACCCATTCCACTATTTCCTCCCCGAAACCCTGACACAGTAACATGCGATGTAAAGCCTCCCATTCCACGGTATCATACGCTCCTTTCCAATCTCACTCTAACAAACCCCCACCACACCCCCCCTCACCTATTGCAGCCACAAAGTCCCTCAGGATACCATGTCCTGTCACCATCGAGTGTCCAGGCATGCCGAACTGGCTCTGGGATACCACCCTATTGACGACACACTTTAAGTGATTACTGAGTACCTTCGCAAAAAGCTTGTAATCGGTGCATAGCAAGGAAAGCACACGATAATCTTTCAGGGTTCGCTGTTGCGATCCCTTCAGTACTAAGACCACTACCCCAGTCGCATTCAGTAGTCTAAGCAAGAAACCCTGCAACAGTGTCCCAATGTGTCAGATAAAATTCACAAGGAATCCCATCCACACCCGGTGCCTTTCCCTTGCTCATCCCTGCCAATGCTCACCAAATCTCCTCCTCGATGTCCCCCCCCAATGCTATTCTATCACCCCTCCCAAGGGGTTTCCCTATACATCCATACACCTCCAAATTCCCCACCTCCACCCCTCTACTTCTCCAGTAACAAGCATACCACTTGTCCACATACATGCCCATTCCCTCTGTCAACCTGATCACCTGCCCCACCCGATAACCCTCATTCTCATCACACACCTCCAACTGCGTGAGAGTTGTTGCCTTCCTACGTTGCTGTTGCCCCCACAGGACACAGGCCGACGGCCTATCACCCCAGAGCACCTCATCGAAACCCACCGGCACCCTTATGGCGTCAAATTGCTCATTCTGCAACTCCCGTAACCTCTCCTCCAGGGCCCCCATCTACCCCACCTGGTACCGTCCGTGCAAAGCTCCCCTACTGTAGCAAACACGTAAGCATTGCTCCAGATAATTAGATAACCCATACCGCATGTGATTAATTCTCTTCCCCATGAATATAAAAATCTCGAATCTGAGCCTTAGCGATACCATCCCACCACATCGTCAACGGCCCTCCCTCCCCCCCAAGCCCCTCCCATAGCACCGCTAAACCCACCCATCGCCTCCTCATCCTCGAGAACCTTTGTATTTAATTTCCAGTAACTCGCCTGCCGTCTAGCTAATTCCTCCTACTCGACTTCTGCTACAACTGCCCTATGATCAGAATACTGTGCCTCCACAGTACGATAAGACTCGGTTCTGACACGCTGCACTGCATAAATTCAATCTAATCTTGCCCCGTAGCCCTCCCGCACATAAGGGTATTTTACCTCCCATGAACTCCCGTTAAACACATCACGCAACTGAACATCCTGCAACAGGTCCCCCAAAACGTGTGAGAAATAGCCCGCCCCCCTCAGCACCACATCCACATGTCATACAACACAGTTCCAATCCCCACCCACTAACGCCAAAGATGGTAACGTTCGAAAAAAATAAACCAATTCTTCCCTCTCGAATGAAGTTTTTACACTCACAACGTTCTCCGCCGGCGCATACACACCCACAAAAGCCACTCTTTCACCTCCTCACCAGCCATCCACTCGTAAAACCCTACCTCAGCCTCCCCTCACTCCTGAGCAACATGAATGGGCTTGCCTCCCGTATCAAGATAGCCACCCCCCTTTTAAGTGCTCTGAATGCGCTACAAAACAAAACCTTCCCAACCTTCCAGTTGTGCTCCTGAAGGTATGCCACAGCCACACAGTGTCTACGCAGAAACATACATAACCAATTATGCTTCAATCATACACACAACCCATTAACATTTAGCGTCAAGCACCTGAGGCCCGCTAAGGATGTTGCCTCCTCCCGGATGCATGTGGCACCCCTATCTTCTCTCATACCCCACGATACATGTATGAAGTCCAACACTAGATATGACACTGCTCTATGTACGTCCTCCGGGAATGCCTCCACATCCAAACTTAAAGCCCGGAGCGTCGACAGACCTCCCGCGTCCACCCCCCACAGAACCCCACTGAACCATGCCCGTACCCCTCCCAGCATCTCTCAAAAAAAAAACCGCATGGTATGCTGTATCTAGTATGCCACATCTAGGGCACAAGCCCTCCCTCACTATACCCATTAGAAATAATTGTGCTCTTGACGCTAAAATACCCTGCATGAAGCGATACCCCGTTTCTCTAACTCTAGGTGGAAGCTTAAGCCTTTTCATCCAATACCAAGTAGCCTTCCAATTAAACATGGGATAAACCCCGGTACCCTGCACTACACTCTCACCCCTCCCCATCTAGCCTGCTCACCTTCACCTTCCCTGGCTTCCTTACTACCAAGAGAAACCTCCAAAGAGCCTCGCATATCAGTAAATCCTTTCCTCCCCACCATCGTCGAACCTCCCTCATGACCTGTCCCACCCTCCTACTCCCCTTCCCAACTGCTGCAATGTATTCCTGCTTCACAAAGATGCTTCTAAGCCCCGCAGGGGTATCAACCCCAAACCTCCCCATCTCACCTTGGACATGACGACCTCCTTACCTGACCAGTGTCTCCCGTAACCCCATATGTATTGAAACACCCGCCTCTGCAATCTCCTAATGTCTCCCTCAAGGAGAGGATACACGGCAGCCACAAACCATAATTTACTGTATATTAAGACGGTAACCACTATTGCCCTCTGCAACAAAGTGACCTAGTCACATTTTGATAGGTAATGCCAACAGTGTAATTGCACTAAAAATGGTCTCTGACTGAGACCGAAATATACAGATGCCTTTTATGTGTGTTAAATTTTGATTTACAAGTTCTTTCTCGCTTTCCATTTGGTCAAGATCTTGGTTACTCTTTTCATTTTTATTCTCAGTCATATTTAGCAACATTATTTTTCGTCAGTGGATTTGTGTTGTCTGTTCAGTGTTTTATGCGTCTCGTGACGTCGTAGTAACACGTTACCTGAAGTTTTTAAAGTTTATTCTTAACAATGTACTTTATATATTTTATGTTGCATACTGTAATTTGAATACAGCATACTGTATTCAGTATGTTGAATACTGTGTATATAGTTTTGTGCTTTATATTATATGTTATAAGTTATTTACGGTGCTGCACGAATGACGTCTGTGACTTGTTTCACGAGTAGTGTCTTGGGACCCTCTTCTGAGGCCAGGCTACACTAGTGACCGCAGGATAAATCATGACCTACAGTCCTACACCCATCACAGTCTACCTGATCCTCCATCTCCTGATTTTTTTTATGAGTTACCAATAATATTTTTATCATCTAAAGTTTTTATAAGTTGTTGGAGTGGGTGGAACAGGGGCATACAGTTCATAATTAATTGGCTTAAGTTTCAGATGCATCTCCTCTGTGTTCTGGTGAGAAATACTGTGATTGTTCTCAGGCACTAACAACATATAATGATTCAGGTGTACACGTTACGTCAATCCCAGCTGTAGTGTTATGATTTAGAGTAGTAAATATCTCTTCCCAGTGGAGATTTTTCAGTTGTCGCCTGAGCGGCTAGTTCACTGTGCACCTCGTGCTCATCCTGTGAGCGGTAGCGCAAAAAAAAACACGATTACAAAGGTCACAATGGGTCTTTGTCAGACCCCACTGAACATTGTTACATCACTAAAAAGAAATATTAGTCATTTCATATATAACAATTGCTTCATACAGTTGATGTGCACAATACAGTATGGAATACAATATAAAAAAATATCTTCATTGCCATTAAAAAAAACATTGTCACCAATGGGTTAGAATCACTATAAAACAGTTTATTCATCTAGTTGATGCAAAATGTAGATACAACCTCAAGATTTCGGATAAGGTTTGCACGGAGGTGTCTCTGTAAGGCTGGATGTTTGGACACACTAGTGTATGACCCTGTCTATCCACCCACTATGCATTTTGTCATTTTTATCTCCATACAAGTAGCACTACCTGAGATAGTCTAGTATTAACAACATTTTTGAATCTACTGACCTTGTTACTTTCTCCATTTCATTATGATGATTAATGAATCTGCTAGTTTTTATCTACTTTCTTCAAGCTCGTTCACTAGGTATCTTCTGATAATGTTTCCTAAACGTCTGTTTGAAAAAAACAAAATTATACTCATCATTCTGTTTAGTTGATGCTCCTTTAGCCATTTCATATACTTTGTCATGCTCCTAGAGGCCTATGTTAGAGGGAATCCACAAAACCTTACATGTAATCTTTTTGAATAATTTGTGCATGTCTGTGCGTAGCTTTATACACAAGCATTATGCATATAGGTCTCAGGTTATTTACAGCAAGTAATGAGGAAAGAAAGTCAGTTACAATTAAACTGTGCGGGGTTGTAGTTTCCTCAAGCTTGAGAGCAACAAGTATGGCAAAACGCTCCAGTTATTAATTTTAATATGACTGTATTATAGTACCATGAGGTCAGTTTACAATAACAGCATTTCTCGCCTTCCCACTGTCAGGGTTAAGGGAGCCATCAACGTAGTCTGAGTGATATTATTCTTTGATCTAAGCTCGTGCATGTATTCAAGAGCACTAAGTTTAGAAAGTAATCGAAGATGAGCATTGTGCATGATTAGTTTCTTGAGAGGATAGGTGGACATATTGATAACATCAAAAGCCATTATCTGCCAGAGTGGTATACCTGGAGTGTATCTGGAGAGGGTTCCGGGGGTCAACGCCCCCGCGGCCTGGTCTGTGACCAGGCCTCATGGTGGATCAGGGCCTGATCATGATACACTTCATATAGTCCAAATATTGTTGTGTGTTTGTGGCTGTTACTTGAATCCAACTTGCTTCACTTGTCACATGAATTATATGTTCTAAGAATTCTCCAGAGACAACATTGTTTTGATCAGCACGCAGCAGCTTCGAGGTGTATTTTTTCAATTCCTCGTTTACCAGGGACGTCACCGAGTTAGGCTTGGGGGGGGGGGGAGTTTCAACTCCCCAAAATTATTTCAGCCCCAAAGACCCCCCTCCCAAAAAAAAAAAAAAAAAAAAGATTATATGATAATAAAGCTGCGTCAGAACAAGTCTCCAAGTTCCCGTCCCTTTGAACGAGATAGTTACTCCGAAGCCCCTCACCCCTAGTATAGAATTTCTGTGCCGCCCCAGACAGCACAGATAGCGTTGGTAATACCCTCAAAATATTCACCAACGGTTAATGCAAAAAAGTCTTCACCCTTCTATTACTGGAAAATAGTGAACACACACTGCAAAAATCTTATCACGGCTTAATGTCAGTATTTAACCTTTATTACCATGGACACCACCTTTCAGAAATGTAAGAATTTCGCACTCAACATAATCAGTAGAAAAGGAAATATATCTTTATCCCTAAAACCGTGTTTTATAATATCATTGCCCAATTAGCTATGTTTAAAAAAATAGAAAACTTCTATTGCTAGTCTTAATAATTTAATATACTCTGTATGGAACTTTTGATTTTTTAACTGAAGTATTCTCGCTGGCTCACCAGTACATCCAAATAGAAAAATAAATGGCCTATCATGAAATATGGATATTAAATACTTGTGTTTAAAGAATTAAACCAACCAAAATCATTTCTGCAGTCGAGCACAACTCGGTAAGATTTAATCTACTATTCACCTAACCCATCATAAGCCTATTTTTCAGTCCTTCCCATTTCATCCTAAAGGTATTCTCCCAGCAATTCACCTTCCCTAACACCAAAATAACACTTTACTGCTTTATTAGTTACCTTGACCCAACTCTACCGACATTAAATTTTCTGAATCTGGGCAACACTTATCCACTGTAGCACGATACCACTATCACAGCACTAGTCCGCTTTGACTGGCTTCGTCTGATCCCTGGTGAAAACAATGACTCAGTCTATAACAGGCACACACTGCAGCCAATGCAATCGTATCTCCCATGTTCTCTTCACACGTCTCTCGCACAGTCAGATCCCCCACTACACAGAGTGGAATACCTAGCATATTCTCTTCTAGTGTAACAAAGTTCATGTTACTGACTCCACTACTGCTGTGGCCAGAAGCCGCTCTACCGTGATATATATATTTTTTTATTAACACATGGGCCGTTTCCTACCGAGGCAGGGTGACCCAAAAAAGAAGAAACACCTACATAGTCACTCCATCACTGTCTTGCCAGAGGCGTGCCTACACTACAGTTAAAAAAAAAACTGCAACATATGAACACCCGTCCTTCAGAACGCAGGCACTGTGCTTGCCATCTCCAAGACCCAAGTCCGGCTAACCGGTTTCCCTGAATCCTTTCATAAATGTTACTTTGCTCACATTACAACAGCACATCGTCATAAAAATCATTCGTCTCCATTCTATCCTGTCTAACACTCTCACGCACTCTTGCTGCAAGTCCAAGCCCCTCGCACACAAAACCTCCTTTACCCCTATCCCTCCAACCTATCCTAGGACGACCCCTACCCAGCCTTCCTTCCACTACAGATTTATATGCCCGTCAAGTCATTCAATTTTGTTCCATCCCCTCTAAATGTCTGAACCATCTCAACAATCCTTCCTCTGCTCACTGGATAATACTTTTAGAAACCTCACCTCCTCCTAATCTCCAAGCTACGGATTCTCTGTATTATATTCACACCACACATTGCACTCAGATACGATATCTCCACTGCCTCCAGCCTTCTCTTTGTTGCAACATTCACCACTCATGCTTCACACCCATGTAAAAGCATTAGTACCACTATACTCTCATACATTCCCCCTCTTTGCTTCCATGTATAAAGGTCTTTTTCTCCACAGACTTCTCAGTGCTCTCCACTCACCTTTCTCCCCTCATCAATTCTGTGATTCACCTTGTCCTTCAAAGACCCAACTGCTGACATGTCCATTCCCAAATATCTGAATGCATTCACTTCCTCCATACTCACTCTTTACAGTTTGATATACAATGTTTCATTACCTATTTTTTTATAATCCTCATCACCTTCCTTTTACGATCACTTTTAATTTCGTTGTTTTACACACACTTCCAACTCGTCCACCAACCTCTACAACTTCTCTTCAGAATCTCGCAAAAAGCAGTGTTATCATATATACCGAGATAAACACCTTGCTTTTGTGTATATACCGCGTTCCACCAATGTAGTGGTCCTCAACCAGGTTATTACCTAGGGAGAAGCATTACAACCGTCTGAAGCCTCACTCGACGCTTTCAACACCTGAACCGCTGCCTGCTAAGGGACCACCAAAGTCTCCAAAGCAGCCCTCGTCTGCATCTGTTACCAAGGACAATTCACTTCAACATGATTTACTTGATCGCATGTTAGACATGTCCCGACTCACCCTCCACATGCGACACAGTTACCTGTGTCCTATATTTAGGCAAGCAGACGTAAAGCGGAGATAAATGTCTTGATATCATTCGTATAGTTAGTAATCCCTACATATAGTCAACACTGTCACGTACTTTGTAGCACAGTGGAAAGTTAACTAGGTTACACCCGGGAGGATGCTAGGGCTGAACCCCAATATCTGGGGATATGTATGGCCAAGGTTCTTAACAACTACTACTGTTATCTAGCAGTAAATAAATTCGTGGAAGTTACCTGACTGTTGTGGCTCGCATCCTAGGGTAGGACCTTAAAAGAACCACGCTTGCAATTAACCATATTTATTGACTTTATTGGGTTATCATGGGTTATTGTTCCTCCACGATTAATAACCCGATTAAAGTCTTCTACCAAAGTATCATTGATCAAGACGATGGAGCTGAACACTTTTCAAAGCTGAGAGAACTGATCACCTCAAAACAACAACTTCAGATCTGATGGACTGATCGATTACTCTAAACTGCTCTTGCTGTCTTCATATTGACTCACATATAACGACATACCTTAGCTGTAGGCGAAACGTTTCATTAATAAAGGTTCTTAATTGTTGCACATTTCTTAGTCACCTTCTTCTAGGATGAGCTGCTAGAGTCTTGCCTTACGTCTCAAACGCGTTTCTCAGTGCATCACTCTAATGCAAGTGTTGCAGAAGAGACCTCAGAGAGACGGTCATCACATGTAACTTATCCAAGTGTAGTAATGTGTAAACCTCGATCACATTACTTCTTTCATGTAAATTATTCTTATTTCCACGAAGAAGCGTCAAAACCGTAGGGATCACATCGCGCGTGGAGAATGGGAGACGTTCAGGTTTAATCCAATGTAAGGGAGGGCAGCTCCAATTTCTAGGATTAAGATTACTACATCGGTGTCAATGCGTATCCCCCCCTCCATCACACCTCTCCCCCTCCCCAAGAAGATAAAATATTTATTATTGTAAATAACCGGGAGTTCCGTCCAGACGGCCCTCACGCTTTTCACGTGAGGTACAGACGTAACATACAGGCGTGAGGTACAGACGTAACATACAGGCGTGAGGTACAGACGTAACATACAGACGTGAGGTACAGACGTAACATACAGGCGTGAGGTACAGACGTAACATACAGGCGTGAGGTACAGACATAACATACAGGCGTGAGATACAGACGTAACATACAGGCGTGAGGTAGAGCCGTAACATACAGGCGTGAGGTAGAGACGTAACATACAGGCGTGAGGTACAGACGTAACATACAGGCGTGAAGTACAGACGTAACATACAGGCGTGAGGTACAGACGTAACATACAGGCGTGAGGTACAGACGTAACATACAGGCGTGAGGTACAGACGTAACATACAGGCGTGAGGTACAGACATAACATACAGGCGTGAGATACAGACGTAACATACAGGCGTGATGTAGAGACGTAACATACAGGCGTGAGGTACAGACGTAACATACAGGCGTGAGGTACAGACGTAACATAAAGGCGTGAGATACAGACGTAACATACAGGCGTGAGGTACAGACGTAACATACAGGCGTGAGGTACAGACCTAACATACAGGCGTGAGGTACAGACATAACATACAGGCGTGAGATACAGACGTAACATACAGGCGTGAGGTAGAGACGTAACATACAGGCGTGAGATACAGACGTAACATACAGGCGTGAGGTACAGACGTAACATACAGGCGTGAGGTACAGACGTAACATACAGGCGTGAGGTACAGACGTAACATACAGGCGTGATGTACAGACGTAACATACAGGCGTGAGGTACAGACGTAACATACAGGCGTGAAGTACAGACGTAACATACAGGCGTGAGGTACAGACGTAACATACAGGCGTGAAGTACAGACGTAACATACAGGCGTGAGGTACAGACGTAATATACAGGCGTGAAGTACAGACGTAACATACAGGCGTGAGGTACTGACATTGCCAGTGTATCTGTTGGTGTGAATGGAGTCTTGGAATAGTGGTGACAAGTTCGTATGGTCTGAACATAATCGTCTTCAAGAGAGGCAAGCTGATACTGCTGATACTGCTGATACTGCTGATACTGCTGATACTGCTGATACTGCTCCCCTTCCTCGCACCACTCCCCTTTGCTTCCCATTCCCCAGTTTATGTATGAATTATAATAATAAATTAAGTTACATATGTTTAATGCACGAAGTACTGTGTTGACCCCATCAAAGTCTACTGTTTATCATTATATTTTTCTAGTGATTGAATCCAGTAATGATAGTGGCTTTTATTTCCTGATTTCTTCTAGATTGTATAACTGACTAATTTGTTTCAAATTCCATCTCTTTCAAGATGCTTTTCTTCATGTTAGAATATGTGAGTCCCACAACTGGCATCAGACACGTAGGTAGAAGAAAATATTCAAACAGCTCCGGGGAGAACATTGAGTTTTCCCTCTGGTACGTTTATTGTCTTCTCTGAGGATGAGGGTCCCCAGTAAAGTTCTAGAGGTGGTGGTGGTGACGACGTCGGTCGTGGTGGCAGCAAGGACGGTGGTGGTGGTGACGACGACGGTGGTGGTGGTGACGACGGTATTGGTGGTGACGACGACGGTGATGGTGATGACGACGGTGGTGGTGGTGGCAGCGACGACGGTGGTGGTGACGACGATGGAGGTGGCAGCGACGACGGTGGTGGTGGTGACGACGATGGTGGCGACGATGGTGGCAGCGACGACGGTGGTAGTGGCAGCGATGACGGTGGTTGTGACGACGACGGGTGTGGTGGTGACGACGGGTGTGGTGGTGACGACGGTGGTGGTGGCAGCGACGTAGGTGGTGGTGGTGGCGACTACGGTTGTGGTGGTGACGACTACGGTTGTGGTGGTGACGACGACGATGGTGGCAGCGACGACGGTTGTGGTGGTGACGACGGTTTTGGTGGTGACGACGGTTTTGGTGGTGACGACGGTTGTGGTGGTGACAGCGACGACGGTGGTGGTGACAGCGACGACGGTGGTGGTGGCAGCGACGACGGTGGTGGTAGCAGCGACGACGGTGGTGGTGGCAGCGACGACGGTGGTGGTGGCAGCGACGACGGTGGTGGTGGCAGCGACGACGGTGGTGGTGGCAGCCACGACGGTGGTGGTGGTGGTGACGACGGTGGTGGTGGTGACTACGACGGTGATGGTGGTGGCAGCGACGATGGTGGTGGCAGCGACGACGGTGCTGGCAGCGACGACTGTGGTGGCAGCGACGACGGTGGTGGTGACCACGACTGTGTTGGTGGTGACGACGATGGTGGTGGCAGTGACGACGATGGTGGTGACGACGACGGTGGTGGTGGTGACGACGACGACGGTGGTGGTGGTGACGACGACGGTGGTGGTGGTGGTGACGACGACTGTGGTGGTGACCACGACTGTGGTGGTGACGACGATGGTGGTGGCAGTGACGACGATGGTGGTGACGACGACGGTGGTGGTGGTGACGACGACGACGGTGGTGGTGGTCACGACGACGGTGGTGGTGGTGGTGGTGACGACGACGGTGGTGGTGGTGGTGGTGACGACGACGGTGGTGGTGGTGGTGACGACGACGGTGATGGTGACGATGGTGGTGGCAGCGACGACGGTGATGGTGACGACGACGGTGGTAGTGACGACGATGGTGATGACGGTGGTGGTGGCGACGACGATGGTGGTGACGATGGTGATGGTGGTGGTGAAGGGGGATATTGCGGTAGAAGGCGACAACTGATAATGATTGTACTTTTGGAAGCTGGTGGTGGTGGTGAGTAGTAGTAGTGATAGAGTAATATAATCTACTGGTGAAGGTGGTTGTTTATGGTGAAACTTAGTAGTTAGGGTGGTTGATTATGGTGGAACGCGGTAGTGGTAGTCGTTGCAGTGATAATGGTAAAAACGACGGTGATGTCAGAAGTGATGGTATTGGTAGTTGTGATGAAACGTAGATGTGATCATGGTGGGGGTGGTGGTGGTAGAAGTGATGGTGAACACTGTGGTGGTGGTGGAGGTGGTGGTAATATTGATGGCGGAACTCGTGATTGTGGTAGTAATGGTGGTGGTTACTTGGAGATTATCTGTAGTCGTTTGCGGGATCACTGCCCTTGCGGCTCCGTCCCAGACCATGCCTTCCGGTTGATGGACTGATCCAACAATGTTGGTGCCCAACGCGCGCAGACCAAAGTATGCACCACAGCAAGCTGGTCAGGATTCGACGTGAACTTATCAAATTCCCTCTTGAAGACAGCTATATAGTAGTTATGCATATAGTTAGTTATTAAAGGGGTGGACCGTTAAGCCAGCTGAAGGCCTCCGTCAAATGTTCAAAAGCTCCAGCTGCGGGTCATAATATGACTAACCTGACGAACCTTACCTAACCTAAGACAGATATAGGTTTGGTAGTATTTTCCCTTTTGCATGGAGGGTGTGTAAAATTCTAGGTACCCTTACGCTTATCATGTTCTCTTTTAATGTACTCATAGCGCTCCTGTTTTTCTCAGGAGGTATTTTGCACTGTCTGATGAGCCTCTTTTTTTATGGTGAGATTTCAGGGTGCAGGTTTGGGAATAATTCTGGTAGAATTCTCCTAGTGTAGATTATGTTGCGTATTTCGTGCCTAAGTTCCATGGAACTCAGCTCAAGGGACTTAGTGTTCCCAGTAGTTCAGATGCTTGTCTGAATTCTACGCTTTCCTGTTCTGTAATTTATATTACCTTGATGGGTAACAGTTAATATACAGCACTATTCCAGGCTAAAAATAATAATAGATGAGAAGAGAATCATTTCTGACTCAGTATCTCTTGTTTTGATCTTTAATTCATCAAAATTACTGCAGCATAATTGAAATTTAACACTGGAAGACCTGATTTATATCAGCTTGAAAGTTCGCTGTTTTCTCTATGGACAACACTTGTAGAAAATTTAGAATAGTTAGTAGATGATACATTGTGGTGATTTAAGTCCCCGTCTTTGTCCGATATAAGAATGAGATACAAAGGTGAGGGGAAGTACTTTGCCTTGAACAGTTTTTCATCGTGCAGACTCCGATTTTATTCTATTATTACTCTGCTTTGTTTGTTAAGAAGTTGAATATCTATTTTTCTGCCTCTCCATTTGATTCTTTTGTACACATTTTGTCGAAGACTTCTGCAAAGTCGGTGTAAACTACTCCATTTGCATTTCACTTGTCCTCCAGCGGACCCAGGACAGTGTCGTAAATAGTGTAGTGATTGCGAAAGACAGGCGTGACCTGCTCTAAACTCGTGTGACCCTGGATTGTGCAATTGTTGTGATGACACGTGACTGCCAATCTTGGTTCTTGCGACCCAGTCAACTATTTTTGATAATGTGAGACGATAGCTCAATCGATCCATTGTTTGTGTTGAACCGGTGGTTGAGGGTGATGACGTTAGTTATGCTAGTGAGCGTTGCCTTGGTAACAGTAATAGTGATGATGGTAGTGGCAGAAGTTGTGGTAATAGCCCTGGTATCAGTAGTAATAATAATAGTTGGAGTAATAGTGGTAGTGATGGTGAAGGTGGTATGTATGGTTGTGATGTTAGTCTAAGTGATGGTGGTGGTAGCGGTAGTGGTATCAGTGATTATAATGCTGGTAGATGAGGTGATAGTAATGGTGGTGATGGAAATGACGTAGGTGTTAGAGATGGATATGGTAGTAGTAGTAGTGGTGGTAGTGACTATATGATAGCAGTGATAGTGTTGGTGGTGATGGTGGGGGTTGCAGTGATAATAATGGTGATGGCAGTATAGCGTGTTGCCGGGGACCTCTCAACACCTCAACAAGTTCCACCATTACGCTTGACGAAGGGGCTATTTACCCGGCAGCTGGGGAAATAGGCTCCCCGCGACGGTTATTTGCCCATCACACAGACTGGACCGATTACGTTGCCATCGCCGTTAGTAGTTCGTATCGTCGATTTAAGTATCCAGTGTCGATAATACTGGTGGTGGCGAGAGACGATTCGGTACGGATGGTCGCTAGGCTGGACACTGCTGCCACCTGAGCTCCCGCATCTCATCACTAAGCTACACTTGGTCCTCCAGATTACATTTGGCTTTATCAGTATATATTGTCTCAGTCTATGTGGCTATAACTATAGATTTACATACCAAAGTTATGATCGTAAGTGCTTATAGATAATTTGATAGCTCGATAGAAGCACGCTTGTGTGTGCGCTCGCGCGCGTGCTTATACTTGTGAGTATACACCCAAATATGGTGATCAAATAAAGGAAACACATTAACCATCTTTCATTTAACAGCGGTCTTGACAGATGTGTGGGGAAGAGCTATCACAATTTCAGTGACCCTGTGACATCCCAATAACTTCATAGTGCAGGCACTGTACTTCCTACCTTCAGGACTCAAGTCCGGCAATCAAATTCACTAAATAATTTCATAACGTCATGCCATAAGAATCTAATGTCGTCACTGACTCCACACTCACACAAGCCTATTGGAGGCTTCCTCCAACCCTTCCTCAGACGACTCCTTTCCCACTTTTCCACCCCTAATTTATACTCCTTAGTCTTATTCTGCCCATCATTTCTACATGACCATACCATCTCAACAACGCTTCTTCATCTCTGAATTATATTTTTGGAAACCCAACACTCTCTTCTAAATTCTGTAAACTGAAATCTTTGCATAATAGTTACAACACATTGCCCTCTCATATGGCCTTGCCACTGCCTCCAGCCTCCTCCTAGATGCAAAGTTTAAAACTCATTCCTCACATTTATGTGTGTGTGTGGTACCACTTTACTCCTTTCTCGTTTTGCATCCATAGATAAAATTATTTGTCCGATCAGATACCTCTACTCACTACCCTTTTTTTCCCCCCCTTGCCTTCTCTATGGCTCCCTCATCTTTCGTGGACCAACTTACGGACAGGTTACCTCCCAAATATCTGAATGCACGCAGCCTCCAATCTCGTATAAAATCTTCCATTGCCTAGATTTTTATTTACTCTCATCACATTGCTCTTTCCTATCTACACTTTTAATTTCCTTCTTTTACACACACTGTTCAAAATTCACCCACTAACATTTTCAACTTATCTTTAGAATCTTTAAAAACGAAGTGTCACAGGCAAACAGCAAAAGTGACAACTTCCAACTCACTCTCTCTCTCTCTCTCTCTCTCTCTCTCTCTCTCTCTCTCTCTCTCTCTCTCTCTCTCTCTCTCTCTCTCTCTCTCTCTCTCTCTCTCTCTCTCTCTCTCTCTCTCTCTCTCTCTCTCTCTCTCTCTGAACGTTCTGGGTTCTAACTGTACATAACGACTAAATTGAGGATGATTATATATTTGATTTAGATGTCTGAGTGCCAAGGGAACCATGGTGTTCACGAGACTGCTGGCTATCAATTCCTTAGGGCTTTGTACTTAACTCGTATTTTTCAGTTTTTATAGGGTTTCTGGAGCCGCCTCCCTTCATTTTCTTACTTCTGGTGCTTTCTGTCATCTTGTGCTTTATCCCACTCCCTCTTCGTTTTTACCCTCAGGAGATAAGGAGAGTGGTGCAAGCTGAGTGGTGGACAGTTCCGAGTGCACTCGTGGCTTTACCCACACTGCCTCTCTTCTTCTAGCTCATAACGATTAATTGATTGCAGTGTAGAAGACCTAGAGCTAGTTCCTTTCATTCCCTAGTATCTAGTTTTGCATTTGTCTCATTCTTCATTTGCAATTGTCTTGCATTATGAATGCCACACACTAACAATTATCCCACTTCTCTCATCTCATCTGTTGACTTCTGCTGTAACCGTTTACAAATGATCCCGTCTTAAGCCCTACAAACCCTTCCGCCAATATGTTTTAACCTGTGTTTCAGTGAACAGGTCCTCGCAAAATTACTACTTATAAATGGTTGGTCTCATCATCTACTACGCCATTCGACCAGCTACTGAGCTTTTGCCACTAGGCCACGAGCCTCGTGGCAAAAGCTCTCGCTTCACACGGTGAGCGTCCGGGTTCGATTCCCGGCAAGGGTAGAAACATTGGGCGTGTTTCCTTACACCGGTTCTCTATGTTCACCCATCAGTAAAGTGGGTACCTGGGTGTTAGTCGACTGGTGTTGGTCGCATCCTGGGACAAAATTGACTTAATTTGCCAGAAATGCTTAGCATAACAAGTGGCTTTCTATGTAGAAGTATGTCATTGATGTTACCTTGTACATGTACTTGTAGAAATAAAGATAATATTACCAGAAATGGCAAGAGGACATTTCATTGTCACCAGTAAACCCAGATTAATTTTTAGAAAATATCCTTACCTGGTACGATTACCTGCTGCATTATATCTATGATGAATTGGGTGCTATGAGACATAATACGAATGTATCCATGCTAGGAAATTGAGAAATCGTATTTTACAAATGTGAATGGATCACCCACGCAAACCCAGATTTTTTATCTTTTTCTAGTAGGGAACTGAGTAGTGACCAACAAGAAACTTCAGATTTCGGGTTAGCTTTGCACTTGAGTAATAGTGGAGTTTATTTTGTAGATGTAATTTGGAGAAATAGGGTTACTAAACAACCCGAGGCTTATAAAATATGTAATGGAATGATGTACCGTGTTTTGTTCCGTCCTGTGGCCCTAACTGCCCTTACGTTACACTTAAGCTTAGTAATGATAAAAGGTGTTATTTCACGAAGGCAGATAAATCAAATGTGAAGAGTCAATTTAGATATGTAAATAATTTAAACAAATTGAATCTTTTACTCAGCGATAACGAGACGTATGAATTACTCACTTAGATCCCTCTCCAGTAGGTTAGAGCTGCTGAAGGACCATGAACTAATCAAACAGTTATTAGCTAGATCAGCTCCATTATCTTACGCATCAGCCAGGAAACACTGCTAGGTCCATTATAAGTTCTGTAGGTTCTGCTACATATATCCTATTCAGGTAGCTAGTCTCCTGGCCTCTATGGTAGGGAATATCTCGGAAGTTCATGCAAAGAATGGGGTCTACCTTACTGATAGACTCCATAACTTATATATGTTACCATGACTTTACGCTCGTTACCTTCTACATTACAACCTTATTTACCAAGATACTTATCCTTGATTTTCTAACGTTTCTTGATACACTTGAAAATTTCCCGATGCCAGTCCCTAAGGACTTTATAACTGAACTGATTAAACTGTGGTATGTATTCTAAATTTGCATTTTTAAGGAAAATATTATTCTCAAAAATATGGTATGGCCATGGGGTATCCACTATTTCCTGTGTTAAGTAAACCTATATATATAGAGTTGTATAAGACCAGATTGCTTGAAGATATTCTCCCTAGTAAAGCCATGAGGTTTAGTTACGTCGATGATGTACTCGGCCAAAATATCAGAATCTGGATGAATTCCTGTCTAAGCTCTCCATTAAATTCACAGTTAAGTACTAAGGGTTAACACCCATTAGACAGAAGATTCAAATTTACAGTATACAAGAAGTCTAATACGAGTGTTTTTCAAAGTTTCTGAGTTCTGGGTATGTACAGCGTGAGGAAATTTGAGATTTTTTTGTCTCAACACTCAAATATCCTAAGGATTTCGTTTAGAAGGCTTTACTAGCTCTCAGGAAAACATTATATAGACAGAACATATGGAATCGCTTTCTAGAAAAAAATGTGCTGGTGCTATCTCACATTGAGAATGTGGCTATTCCACCTGATACTTCGAAATGGTTAAATATTAACGTTGTCTTTAAGAATAAGGGGACAACTAAGCAGAGGCTAATTGAGAATCCTCCTTCCAATAATGAAGATATATGCTGTACCAGATTCCTGCAATGACTGTAACCTTTCGTACGTTAGTGTTCTTGATGGTCCTATATACACAACACCAGTATGCAGAACGACAGACCAGGAGTCGAATGCCATTTTCAACCATGCTTGAGCTTGCAATCATTTGCTTAACTGGGAGGAAGCTTGTGTTATTGTATTAACAGTTCAGCCATAGACAGGAATATCACTGAGTCTTCTATTTTATAACAGGAAAGTTAAGCCCAGATTATCAGTAGTCAAGGACTATACAAATTAGGTCCTCTCTTAGTAGTCAATTGTTCACAATCTTGGTCAAGCAGTCTACTCATGATCACTGTGCAAGATTGTGCAATATTGAGCTCTAATATTGGTTGGTTTCTAGTATTTGTAGTCGGGACACTTGACTGGCTTAGGTGACATGAACATTTTATATTTCTTTTAAACAGTATTTCACCATAATAATGCCATTGATCATTACCACTGATGTCATTATTTTTATCACTAATGATTATGAATAGACCAAAGCCGTCAGAAACGTGCCCCGAAGATAACGTTCAACGTAGACTAAAGCAGTATTCAACTAGCACCGGACTAGAGTTTAACATGGACCTAAGCATTATTTATCGAAAATAAAAGTAGTGTCTAACGAATGATTATTTCTTTACGACGTCACAAACTCCATTATCCATAATACATCGTCTTCAAGGAACATCTACTGGTAGTGTTAGTGTGCATTGATGAAATTTATGACTGGGTAGAGTAAGAGGTGTCATGATAGGAGGGAAATGTGTTTAAAGGAGCTGGTTAAGAGGGAAAGACTGTATTAGTTTAACGTTGACTGGGCGGAGTCAGACGTGCTTCATATAGTATGGTAGTACGTAATGCCTTTTGGCAAGTTAGCATTTTTAACTCTTGAACCTCCATGGTTTTGCTTACGGTCAGTTTATAAGAACAAAAGAGTTAAGTGACAATAGACTTACATGGTTAAAAAGACTGGGTAACAGATCTCACCGTGAACCACAATTTATCCTCGTTGTCATTAACTTCTTATTTTTTTATTTTCTATCACTTTACTAAGAAAACTTTATAGACTTTAGCTGGCGGAAGAAGGTGAAGCACACGTTATTTCTACATATATAATGTTAGACAATTATTCTGATAAATATAAAGAGCAAGCTGCACACATTTTCGACAATGTGTTCAGTGATATCATTGAAATTATCATTTTGTGCTTGGACGAGACCCAGCATCAAATGGCTGGCTGATCCTCTTAGACAGGTTAAGTGGCTCGTCAAACATGTTCGTCATAAAGCTGGTTTCTACAAAGTCTTACCTACACATACTTCATCCGCTACAGGATATCCTGGAGCTCTCTGGTCATGCTACAAACTCAAAAAGAATTGCTCTGTATGTAGAAAATTTGAAAAAAATTAAAAGATTGTGTAGAGATGATTGTATAACTTGTATGAGCCATCAATGTTTCCAAGAAATAAATAGCAAAAGATTTGACGAAATCGACACTGGTGATGAAGGGAAGATTGGTGACCAACCTAAGGGGACAGATATTCGAAGCTCATACATAGAATACTGTTGATGAAACTAATCTCATTTAGAGGAAAATGTAGTTTGAAAGTATAAATACCGTGTAAACCTGATAAATATATAAAAAAAAATATGACGTATTTTTTTATAATGTAAATCCTGCTAAATTCTCAAATCTATAGTGAGGAAGGGTCTTTGATCTATTATAGATCTTACTACAGCTCCTGGGATATCTGGAAGAAATGTGAGGGGCCTGTAATATATTTACCGAATTTGACCTCGCCGAAGAACTATTTTAAAACAAAAATCTTGCATTCTCTCGGAGGAGGAAATGATGGCACAATTCTCACACTACAAGTTTCAAGTAAACATGAACTCCTAAACAAAGATTGTCCTCAGGAAGGAAAACAGTTATGAGGTGCAGCTGTGTACCAAAGTCAGAATTTATGTCTAGTAAAAATGGAAGAACATTTTACCAGATTCAAGTATACAAACTATAGTATTAAGACAAATGATGAATGAAACATTACAGACAGTAGTAGTAGTAGTAGTAGTAGTTGTTTTATGGTGATAGTTCCCCAGTTTTGGAAAGAAATGGTTAATCCTTTGGGCTTGCAGCCCGACCTTGTATACCGGAATAGAAGTGAGTAGCAGGTGGAAGTGACGTAGCAGGTGGAAGTGACGTAGCAGGTGGGTGGGCCCACTGATGGAAGTAAATCGTGCTAAATAGTTAAGCAAAGAAGTTGCATAACCCTTCCCAATAAGGTATCTTGATACAGGGGCAGTCTTCTGGAATTCCTTAGCTAAACAGCAGTTTAACATGACCCACTTCCACTAGTGGGCCTACGCCTACCTGGGACTTCACCTTCAGGTGCTATGACTCTTACTCCAGTATAAAACGTTGGGCTTGAGGGATTGACCACCATCTACCAAGGCTATGGAACTGATCACCTCAAAACTACTATTACTTCAAGTGCTACTGTCTCCTGTGTTATATATTCACCTGAATTGGACTGGCGAAACCTGTTTGTAGAAGCGAAACGTCTCGACAGTAGAGATAATCCAAGTGTTTCCCATGTATTTTACTGATCAACTTGTTTGAAATTACTCTTGCAAACCCATAACGAACAACTTTCTCTGGATTATCTTAAACTGGATGGTTAAATGCTGCCAGAAACCATAATTACGTGTGGTTCTCGGAGAAAAACCCAATACGTCTCAAGGAAATCCACAAGTTAATAAGTCTTCATTGTCTTGCCCAAAACTTATTCCTGCTACAAATCAAGAAACGCTGTGTCAGCTGTCGCAAGACATGTACCCCAACATGTCATACTATGTATGGAGGCAAGATCAGAGAGAGCAGCAACAAGGTTAAAAGGGATGTGGAAAATGTCCCAGGAGGATGATAAATTAGACACGTGAGCATCACTCGGGTATCTTTATTAAGGAAGCGTTTCGCCACACAGTGACTTCATCAGTTCAATATAAAGAAGAATGGTAAAGATCAGAAGGAGTTAAGGTAATCACTCTCTCAGCCTGGAGTCGGTGTGATCACTCCATCAGTCTTGATAAGAATGCATCATATGTGCAAAGGAGAGGCTTGTATACTACAGACAGGTGAGGTGAAACAGTCGTAGGAGGTGTCACCTTGGACAAATCCAAGGTGACACTGCCTAAGATAGCTTCATTTCACCTGACTGCGCTATTTAAGCACCTTCGGGCATATCAAGGTTGATGGACTGATTACATCGACTCCAGGCTGAGGGACTGATTACCTAAACTCGTTCTGAATTTTCACCATTCTTCTTTGTATGTGTCTAATTTATCAACTTGACGGTTCTCTGAACCATTTATCTACGTCTCAGGACGATTGTTTACAAAACTGAAAATAATTTAAAAAATGTGATGTACACATTCTTTAAGTTCACTCAAACTTTGTCATAAACTGTGCCTGGGGCACTTCAAAAGTTTTCCAATGATAAAAGTAATGCTTTAAGGGAAGATTGTAAAGAATACTAAGTTTTTGAAAAAAAAAAAAAATAGGGACAACAGAGTGATGTCCAGCGCTCCAATTTTTGTCCCCACCCAGAAGAGGAATTTTACTACGTGCTATATAAAAACACTCAGCATTTTTCCCAAATTGTGTTATATTAAAAACGTGGTAAATAACACCTTGTTATATAACGTATAACGTATTCTGGACAACGTAGCAATCAGTAATTACTGTGTTAGTAATTAATGGGTTTCAATAGATGTTATTTGATCCTTAGTTTAGTTAAATTCCCAACCGGCCCACAAAGAACTAGTGAATGGACAGAAGATATGTGCTATTATACAGAACGGGGTGTGCTGTGGAAAGTGAAAGAATTCACTGGTTTAAGCGAGAATATATGTATTGGTGAAGTAAGGAGAGGGAACTGTTGTTGTAGGAAGGGTATACTGGAAAATGTAGTTGAAGGGGAAGATGGATGGGATTAATAAAGGGAAAGGGGATTAATTTTTATACTGGGTGGATTATTATTACTGGTGGATAATATTTGGTGGGGGGTGAACTTGTCGAAGTATACAGTGTGTTAAGTGAATGGGAAGTGAATGTGTAGTGGTGAACCTGGAAGTATATTGTGAGAAAGGGAAAAGTAATATACTTTTAATTCAGTATTTCCACCATTACTGGAGCGCGTAATTAACGTTGCAGTGTTATGGGAGTGTAGTGACACACGTCTTCTTGGTGTTTTAAGTCATCAGAATCGAAAATTCAGTGGATGTTTATGTTGCACGAAATTAATCTTTTTGTAACGATGTCACATTATTGTTCACGTTAAGTATTATTTTTATATTTATCGTGATACATTAAGCTCTTTATACTAAATACCTTAAATACTTGATTTTAAATATGTTAATGTATATTTATGAGATTTACTAATATGATTTCAAAAATAATATATCCTTGTCATTTTCAATGCAAGTGCCTTGAGTCAGGTGAAGAGCTCCTGACCAGAGAAATTAGATGACCTACTGTAGGTACTGTACGATCTATCTGGGTTTGGCGCTTCCTTATGAACGCAACAGACATTCAACTCATGTTTATTACACTTGCGTGAATTGTTGCAAAATATTATATCTGGTGTTATTGTGTAGCGTACCCCCATGTTTTTTTTACGATATTAACTGTTAATACCATTAATAGTGAAGAAAAGACACGTTGAAGAACAAACTTGAATTACTCTAGGTATTCCTGAAGGGAAACTTATAAGAGGCTGCCTGAATTTTATAACGTCGATTCTGTTTCGCGCATAACTCGTCAACGCCTCATCCAGTCGACTTCTAATTTTCAACATTTGTGCGCGGTGACGATAATAAAATTCTTGGAACAACTGGCATGTTCACGCGCCCTATGACCAAAGTTGTTGAAGTCGTTCCTAGCATCCTGGAATGGCTCTGATAACTTCTAAAACTCTCGGTAGCGGAGTTTCAAACTATCAGTCAAGGTGCCTAAAAATTCGACAACGGCGGGGAGTAAAATTTAAATATGTGTATATGCAAATTTAACCATTTTATATGTAAAATAGCGAGAATTTATTCATGTTAAATCTCGTTAAATAAATTTCAATTTACCTCTTCTGAACGGCTTCAATATTTACCGGCTGATGCATCTTACCGCGAGGACAGTATCTACTAAGTTTTGTTTATGTACAGACAGATTTGTTTGTAGTAAAATAGTACAAAAACTAGGAATAGTTGGAATCCGCGCCATCAGCGGAGAATGATTCAGATGATCGGCTTCAAATTTGGTTTCCAGAACACAAGGTTCACCCAGCTGTTGGGTGGGTGAACCTTCATTCAGTTTTATTGAATAAACAGCGATATTTTTATTTAATAACTAAAGCATATTTTCATTGTTTGGCTTCAGAATATTATTGACGATACATTCTGTAAGATGGATGACACCCAAAAAGTTTAGTCCAAATAGGTGCAAATTTGAAATCTTAATTAATTAAGGCAGTTAAAAACTTGAAGTCGTTGGAATGAAGTCAATGACTGGAGAATGTTTCTTCTTATCGGCTGCAAACTTTTACGTTAGTGTATTTTATTTAAAACAATTTATGCTCTGTAAATTTTATTTTGTAAATTTTATAAAGTTTCCGTTGGAATGGCTGTTATGATCAGCTTTTTATCCTTTATGTTGTAATCTGAAGTTTGGGGCCAGTCTACGATTTTTTTTTTATTTTGCCAGTTTCATCAAATAGATTTTAACAAAAATAAAGTATTTTTCTTGTAGGACTGTAAAGAATTCTACAGTATTTAAATGAGACAGAAATTTAAAAAAAAATAGCGTATTTACAAAGTTTATATATATTTCACAATAGACAGACAACCCGCACATAGAAGAGAGGAGCTTACGACGACGTTTCGGTCCGACTTGGACCATTTACAAAGTCACACTGTGACCTTGTGCGGGTTTTGTGAATTGTTCCAGTCACGGTACTGCGCCTTTTGGTTCTTTTTTTTTCTATTTTAAAAGGACTTTCCAATTTTCAGAACATTTTGAGCATCATTTTTGTTAGTTTTCTCTCAATTTTTTATTACTCAAGGGCGCCTTATACGCAGGTGTGGCCGCCCTCTGCACAATGTTACATAGAACATTCCCAAATTTGGGTTCCGTGTGATAACTGCAGATCAGTTTCAGATTTTCAACACTGTGCCACAAAGTGCCACTTTGCCACTTTTAATTTTGATGCTCTTGATCCAAGGAATTGGGCTTATCTTTCCATTGCTTGGATCGAAATTAAATACCATCCATCATACAGGCGTTATATTAGCCCTACGGATTTGGTGTTTTCCTCTTCAATATATAATGTATCGTACGAAATCGATGAAATTTTTTATGGGTTTAGGCTGTGTAGGCACAAGTTTTGTTGGATTTTGCGCAATAACTGGAACGTGTGTCTTCTGGTCAGTTTAAAACATTCAGTCCTGATGCGTTTTTCTCAAAGGAAGCAATCCAGTGACGGTATGATGAGTGCCAATATTATTAGACATATTGGTTGCTGTGAAATAGTTGGAGAATGTGTCTTATCAGAAATATGTCAGTGTTTGACTTTATTTGGTTATCATAGGTAAAATCAACTTAATGTTCCTTTGTGTCAAGGGAACACAGTCACAAAAAAAACAAGGCAAACAGAAACCAGGCCTATGCAAATATTATGCACTTGGTATCTGCAGGCATGGAATATCTGGAAAAACAGATGGGACATGTAATTTCGACCACCCCAGAAAATGCCGTGCCCATATGACAACAGGAAAATGTAACCTCCCTTCCTGTAAGCTTTTCCACCCTGAAATGTGCCACTCATCAGTTCAGGAAAGACAGTGTTCCAAAAGTACCATTATTAATAATTAGTATTTTATGTACGCTATCCTTACATAAAACCAACATGTTAAGATGCATGTCCCATCTTTTTTTATGAAACAGTTTCTGCGCCTTGAATCTCATTAGCTTTAATCCTTTCATGTTGATAACTTGATAGCGCGACATCCGAGCAGCTTCAAGCTTGATGTGCTTGTATACTTTAGAATATTACTCTCTCTTTGGTCCCTTTGAAATATATGAATTTGATTTGATCTCTGTATATCCTAATTTACCATTTTTATTGAAGAAATTTAGATATCACTTTCCAAATTATAACTTGTAAATGCCTGTCAATAAACGTTGTGTTTTACATAATGAAATGACAAGCCAAAAACATTACACCAATAATCAGCACATCGGAGAGAGAAGCTAATGACGACATTTCGGTCAGACTTGGGCAAGTATGACTGATGAATCAGTCTGACCGAAACATCACCATAAATTGTTCTCTCTATTATGGCTTTTTATGCTTCAGAAACATAATTAAATTCTTGTAATTTCTTCATAATGTAATGGTGGAGGGAGGGAGGTAGGTTAATGAGGTTATCTGTTCCTGTACGATAACTGTAGTCGCTACCGGAGGTCACGAAAGGCCGAGGTGGAAAGAAGTTTTGTGTACACCAGTTGAGGGAGTGAGGTTGATGTGTTCTGGATGCTGGAGGGAATTTGATATGTAATAATTAAGGGAGTGTGATGTGTATTGGTGGAGGAAAAAAATTTTAGGTGTAGAAGTGGAGAGATGAAATTTTGTGCTCATGGAAGAAGAAAGGCTGGGATGTACTGGAAAATAAGAAAGGCTGGGATGTACTGGAAAAGAAAAAAGGCTGGGATATACTGGAAAAGAAGAAAGGCTGGGATATACTGGAAAAGAAGAAAGGCTGGGATATACTGGAAAAGAAGAAAGGCTGGGATTACTGAAAAGAAAGGCTGGGATGTACTGGAAAAGAAGAAAGGCTGGGATGTACTGGAAAAGAAGAAAGGCTGGGATATACTGGAAAATAAGAAAGGCTGGGATGTACTGGAAAATAAGAAAGGTTGGGATGTACTGGAAAAGAAGAAAGGCTGGGATATACTGGAAAAGAAGAAAGGCTGGGATATACTGGAAAAGAAGAAAGGCTGGGATGTACTGGAAAAGAAGAAAGGTTGGGATGTACTGGAAAAGAAGAAAGGCTGGGATATACTGGAAAATAAGAAAGGCTGGGATGTACTGGAAAATAAGAAAGGCTGGGATGTACTGGAAGAAAGGAAGGTTTATGTCCATAAGTGGAGTATTAAAGGTTTGCGTCTACCGGTGGGAAAGGAATTCTGTGGAGTATTGAAGGAGGGAGGACAATTTATGTCATGCTGGAGGAAGTTTTATGTGAACTGAAGAGAGGAACTGGTATATGTAATGGGGAACTGATGATGAAAAAGTATGGGTGAATCCATTAAACAGTCGTATATATTTCCAATTATGCTCAGAGTCTTAGTGAATTCTTGCGTTATCGAATTTGATCAGATTCGGTCTTTATCAAGTCAATTTCAGTACAAAATATTCTAATAAAAGCTGGAAAGTATACTGAAGGGTAAAGAAGTTAATAAACAAATACTTGTATTAAAAATTTGTGTCATCTTACCAACCAGACCTGACTACTGTATTGATGGTAACTGGCTGCTCTCCGACACTTCCTCCCTCACAACTGACCTTGCAGGTGATGTCTGGTCGCTCTCCACCACTTCTCACAGCTGACGCTGGTGGCATTGTCTGGCTGTTCCCCAAGACGTCCTCTCCTACAGCTGACGGTGGTGATAATGGGTGATGTCTGGCCGCTCACCAAACTATCATTCTCCATATCTGACAGTGGTAGCATTGTTTGGCTGCTCTCAAGTTACACTTTACCACAGCTGACTGGGATTTTAGTTGTTTCTGGTTGATCTCCAGGACATTCGAACAGAACTAACGGTAGTGGTAGTTGTGTTTGGCTGTTCTTTCCCAACTACAATAGAAAATGGTATTGGTGTATCTCTTCTCAACAAACAATCAAAGATAACGGTGTATTTAGTGTCCGACTTTACTCCAATATTTTCCCATCACAATTGACGGTGATGGTGGTGTCTGCCTTCCCTCCAACGTATCACAATTAAGTGGTGGTAGTGGTGTCTGGCTGCACTCCAGTGCTTACCCATCGTAATTGACGGCGGTGGTGGTATTGCCTGGCTGCTCTCCAGCACTTCCTCGCAAGAGCTGGTGGTTTGTGGCTGCTGAATATTCAATAATTATACGTTAAACAGGTTATCGTGGAGTTAGACATGGTATTAAGATAGGCAACAATGCCCTTTAAGTCGTTTACCCCTAGATATACAGGTTTAACTGTCTCCTGGTGTGACAGCGATGGCCTTAGCAGGCGACGTCTCAGTCTAGCTGACTGTAAGAGAGACATGTGGAACGGTTAGGCATCTTTACTCCAGAACTCTTCTCTTACACAGTAGGTTTAATCAGTCGGGTACAAAAGTTGCAGATATGGAGACAGCAGAAGCAGTGGAAAAGTAAAGAGGATGTGATCAGTCTTTCAACCTTTAAGTATAGTAGTTTGAGGTGGTCAGTCCCTCAGCTTGGAAATGTGTTCAGCTTCATAGTCTTGAAAACATCTTTATACTGAGAGACTGACCAACTCAAACTACTTTTTCATCATCTTTATCTCTCCACTGCTTCTATCTCCATATATGCAGTCTCTATATTCGATTGATAAAGTTTCGAAATAAAGATGTGTGACTGTCGTAAATGTATGTTTCTTACCTGCTAGTTGATATTGTATACCATTATTATATTCTGACAGTGCATTAATGGTTGTGTATTAGAGGGGAGGAAGTACAGGTATTGTTCCAGTGCCGCATTTATAATTTTCTCTTTGGTAGAGTAACCCAAGTGTTAGCTGTTGAATAGCTGATATCTGGTAAAATCCTTGTTGGCAGCTGGCTCTGTGAATGTGTTTCACAAAGCTATTCTAATTTCCTTTGTCGTGCAGAGGTTGGGCCATTCGTTTAGTCTGATGTATGCTGATTGGTATGCCGCAAATACCTGTTCTTTCCTATTAGGTGATTTGGCACCTTCATCGGCAGTTTCCTTTCCTAGGATATCAACAGTGAATTGTATCCAGTTAAGAGTAATTTTACATAGTTGTGCATCTAGTACCTGTAAGATGCTCAAGACAAATGTGGCAAGCCTTAGGTTGTCTTGTGGTTGAGGATGTTCGAGTAATTGGAAAGTACAGTAGTGTGCATATTAATTGGGACAGTGATGAAATAAGACATTTATATGGAAAATTAATGTTTATTTGAAAATTACACGGCAATGATATGAAAGATAATTGATTTAATAAAAGATACGATTACCTTTTGCTTTCATAAGCATTGCTACACGCTTTTACATATAATCAACCAATGTCGAACACATTTTGGCAAGGTCCTAATTACAAAGTAATTAGCTTATGTACAATTGAACAGTCTTGGTTGGCGTTCCGGTTATTGTCCGTAGATTTTCAATTAGGCTGAGGTCAAGAGAGTTTCCAGGCCAAGAATATCACCATTTTTCTGGAATTTTGGCTTGGAAAATGCCTTCTCTATCAGGAAAGTCTCTATCCACAGTGGATAGAGTTACCAGGATTGCCTTGTATTTGTCACTGTTCATCGTTCCCTCAATAATAACAAGCCGTCCAAGGTCTTCTTAAGTGGGTGTTTTGGCGCTTGTTTCATGTGTCCATTCCGAAGAGGTTCGTCTTTGCTCCATCTCACTACTACTGATCTATACCCATGTACTTCAAAATGCGTCTCATTTGAAAATATAGATTTTCTCCATACATTGTTGTCCATCTCTTATGGTCGAGTGCCCACCGCAGCCTTGTTTTCTTCATAGCAGCAGTCAATAATTTCAAGGAGCCTTTGTCGAACAGTTGAAGAATCAACGTTTACACCACCTGAAACCAAATCTCTGTAGATTTTTGTTGGTTTTCTGGAGAACATTTACACTGTTTCTTTTAATAACCTTTTCATCGTGAGGTGTTGTGTATCGTTTTTTTTTACATCTTCCTCGATGCAGCGTTTCACAATCACTAGTGTCGTCAGCTCTCTTCAGAATCCGACCAACAGTTGACTTTGCTAGGCTCACATTTTAGGCGATCTGTTTGATACTCAAATCAGCATGTTTTCTAAGAGCTACAATACTTTCATGCTTCCTAAATGTAACATCCATTATGTATTTCAGCAGTAATCATAAATTGAAGGAAAGAATTTGTCGAAACCACATTTACTCATGAAGCATGCTTGCAGGAATATCCTTACAGAACAACAGCTGTTGTAGCACTGACGAGAGTCGCAGGGTAACACCACAGCTGGATGGTTGCCAGAAGTCGGTAGCAATCTCTTCTGAAAAAGAAAAGAACCCTAACTACATTAATTTAGCCCGAGATAATCACAGAATTGAGATAATCACAGAATTTACTCCTGTCCAAATTAATTTGCACAATACTTTAGCTATGGAAACCATGTTTATTCAATTTCGCATTATTTGTGCTTGATGAACTGCCACTAGATAAGCCTACAGTGCTGATTAATGGGACGGCAGTGTCCTTGGACTTCAACTTGCTGGTTTTGTGGGAATCCACTGACCAGTAAAGTACACTTCACGGCGTGGCATAGTAGGGTGTCTGTGCTGCATAAATATGTTCTCACTTTACGAAGAAATTTTCTAATTTTTGTTTCCGGGTGATATGCTGCTGAGAAAGGCAGGTCAGCGTTTTTAGTCATTTTTTGGAAGGTAACATCATTTTTCTTTGCATCGACAATTGTTCTGAGCCAGTTGATGTCAGTGAAGAGATAACGTTCTGAATGACCCTGTGAGATCCTTTCTTTACCAAGGCGTATCTTTGTTGAAGGAGTATCATAGCCACTGTAAAGGAGCTTATATACTCAATTTTACTTCTGAAAGCAGAGAATTGAACCTCTACCCTGAGACAGGTTAGTTTGGTGCACCGGAGCGTCCCAAGCATGATCCGTATGTATAATTTTGTATAATTTATATTTGCTCCTCTTTCGTGAAAGTGGTGTGAATCAGAGGTTTCATAATCATATTACCTTATCATTAGTGTCAGTAAGTGGATATATAGTGGATTTTATGGCCATGACTAAAGTAAAGATTCGTGACCTGGTGTTTTCCATCTGTTTGTCTATTGTTAATCCAGGCAGTTTGACATTTAGTATGTGAACATCTAACATCTGCGGTTCATTGCCTGATAATCTACCCGCTGAATTTCTCAGCTGAAATGTTTGATACGCGTTTCCTGCAAGTACTCTGTATGAGGTCGAACACTGTTTATTAATGGCGAGAGGTCGTCAGCACAGCCAAGCAGTTTTGTATCATTTTGGAAAAGAAGTTGTCCTAGTTATATTAGAATGTTGAACAGGGTTCGACTCAGGATCCCCTCTGTTGAGTGCTCATTTTAAAGGCTCTTAGAGCTGGAATTGTCACTAAAAATCAACTGCATGCCTAAGAAAATACAATGTCGACAAAGTTTTTAAAGAGAAATGATTATTCAGAACCAGGAAAATATACTCATGATAAAATACACTCATCAACATCTAAGTGTTCTAATGTATATGAGAACCTGAATTTGCTAGTAAATATATACACGGGACGTTCTCGCAATTAATTTTGTCAACCAGTCACCATCGTCGTTATAAGTTGGGTTAATTCATTTTCGAAAACAGACTTCACTCTTCTGTTTAAAACGTCTGAGTTGCCAGAAATAATTTCTGCCATACAGATAGTTCAGATTTTTTTTCTCTACAACTGTAGCTGTAATTGTGGTTTTAGTTGTAATTGAAGCTGACCTTGAAGCTGTCGCTAAAGCTGCATTAGAATTGCAATTAAAGCTGTAAATGAAATTGCAGTTAAAGCTGTACTTGAAGTTATACTTGAAGCCGTTTTTGTTGCTGTAGTTGTAACTGTACTTATTACTCTATATACTTGTAGCTGTACTTGTAAATGCAATCATAGCATATATACAGCAATATGTATAGCTACAAATACAGTTAAAAAGTACAGCTACAGATATAGCTTCAAGTACGTCTTGAAATGCAGTAACAAGTACAGGTCCGAATACAGATACATGTACAGCTGAATCTGTACGTAAAGCTGAAATCGACGGTGAAATTAAGTTGTACATCTAACAGTACTTGTAGATATACTTGTAGTTGTTCTTGTATCTGTTTTTGTAGCTGTAGTTCTACTTGTCCAACTCGTAGCTGTATTGATACTTATTGTTCTATCTCTATTTATTGCTATATGTACTTCTCGCTGAATCTGTTGATATTGTTCTCTTATATTGGTTGAATGTTCAGTTGGGCTTTTGTTTCTCGGTGTATTTGCCATTTAACCTGACTTGTAAATTTTCTGTAATTTAAGACTGACCTGTACTTACAGTTGTACAGATGTCCGTAACATAGGAACTTATCCGTCCATTTTGGATTTTTTTATGTTAAGTAAAATTTGCCATGAAACGGCAAATGTCTCGGCGGCCCATACGATGACTCGCCATTTGAGGTTTTTGGTCACCCGGCCTTTCCGGTACACATTAAATCCTTTCTTTGACTTTTTTTTAACAAGATTTTAGGGTCTAGTGGATTTTCTTATTTTGGGCTTCTCTCTTTTGCACTGAAGATATTGATTCACAAGGTGACCCTCTCCTCCTGATGCCCTACCAAATGCCTCTTCTCACCCATTATGTATTTACCTTCTGTTTAACCATTTACTATATGTTGTTTTCTAGTTTCTCCTTGAGAAGCTTGGAGAATTTCATATTAGCAACGATGATCATCACTATTTATCAGGTCCCGCAATATTCCCTAGTCACCCCAAGTCACCACAAGTCACCACAAGTCACCACAAGCGAGGTGGTTCCTACATTCTCAGTATTAAACATCTTTCGGTTTCAGTACCTCACCCCCTGTATTAAATAATAAAGTAATTACAATAAAGATAATAAACAGTGTACCGGGCTATTTTTTTTTTTAATCCTCGAGGGATATTCAGGGGAAGTCGTACAGACTCCTTCCTCCGTCCTCTTATCTCCAGAAAACACGCATCGTTGTCAGGCTAAAACACCCTCGAGAAAAAACAGAACTACGTCCGAACTTTAGGGTTATTATCGCATTTCCATGAAATATAAAAAAACTAACCGATTCGTGATTAACTTTTTTTAAGGGCTTCAGCAACCCCAAGATTGTTTATAGGGTATTTCTTGTTTGCCAGAAACATGTCAATCAGCTTATTTCCTCTATAAAATTGTCTCACAACTTGCTTTAAGAAGGTTGGACTGCCTCTAGGAAGTCGCAAACGACTGTATTTCGTGTCAAATTATTGCAGTCCATTTGACTGAAAACAAAATATCGAAACTATAATTTTTTACAAATTATGTGTGAAGAGGGAGAGCGCGAGCGAGCGCGAGACAGAGCGCGAGACAGAGCGCGACACAGAGCGCGAGACAGCGCGAGACAGAGCGCGAGACAGAGCGAGAGACAGAGCGCGAGACAGAGCGAGAGAGAGGGGAGCGAGAGCGCGAGAGAGCGTGAGAGAGAGCGAGAGAGAGAGAGAGCGCGAGAGAGAGCGCTAGAGAGAGCGCGAGAGAGAGAGCGAGGCGCGCGAGAGAGAACGAGAGAGTGCGAGTGAGCGAGAGCGAGAGAGAGCTTTGGGAGGGGATGGCAGAGAAGTTCGTGAGCAAAATAGTTTAGAAAGGGTAAAGAAATGGCCGATTACATTTTGATTGCTGAATTAGGAGAGAAATTAGAGAAGGAGAGACGTAGACGTTGACGGATCGAGTCATTTAGAAGATTCATTGCTAGCGCCATCAGAAGCTGTTAGACAGGTCCACCCGCTGAGGCATTTCTGATGACCATCACCATCACTCACTCCCTTCCTCCACGGCTGTCTTCCACTCATGTCATCGTCTATTGATGAGGCACCAAACAGCAACGACCCCTCATCTTACTAGGCGCAGTCATTGTACTTCCCACCTATTTCAAAGTAGGTAAATTGATGTGTGTGAAGGGCTCCAGTTGATCCTAGTAATTAGTTACCCTTGTCATTCTCGGATCGAACCTGATTATCTCCTGTTACGCAGGTGCTGGATAATACCTACGAATTTAGCGAATAATAATAATAATAATAATAATAATAATAATAATAATAATAATAATAATAATAATAATAATAATTAATTATTATTATTATTATTATTATTATTATTATTATTTAAGATGTATTTCGGTCGGTGATTCGGGAAAGGTATCCCCCGTATTGCTAAACCTAGTCCCGAGTACCTCAGTGCACGGAAAATAAATAATGCAAAGTGCAGTATAGTGTGTAATGCAGTTAAATATTAGTGTTGATGATATGAACTGCATCAAGAGAGACATTCACAAGTCCAGAGGAAAATAATATCCCAGTTTCTTCAGTAAACAAAGCAAAATTAGGACTTAACCCAACTCTAATACAAACCTTCCGCACAGACACACAAGCTTTGATATTGAACTGGAGACCATGATCCTAAAACACACCAACATTTTAAGCTTGTAGACCCTCAGAAACTGCAATATCAAGTTATCAGCGATTTAGACTTGAGGTTAATCGGATGTGGCACTAAGATATTATTGCAAGAACAGCATTATTTTCATTTTTTCTCCTCACTTTTCAAACAGGAAGCAGGAAACATTCAGATTTCATCCAAGATAGTTAAAGTTCAGATCCTTTGATCAAGAGCACCTGACCAGCATCGAGACCCCCCGCCCCACCTTCCTCCTCATATTTCAGACAGCACGATGAAGCTATGGAATACAAAATATTACTATACCGTTTCGAGATTAAAAATGATAAAATTGCACCAAGACAAACTGTTAAGAATACATTTCTAATTCTAAGGACACACACGAGTTGATATTTTTAAGGCGATTAAAAGACCTTGATGTTATCTCATGGTAATCAGTTTCGGAAGTTTGTCTAAAATTAAGCAGAGAGCAGCTGCACCTGTCAGCTGTTCTCCAAAAGGATCTCATAAGTCCTTTCAGAAACGTCGTCTCCTCACTGGTTGAAAATATGAAGCCGATCGGATAAGATGTTTTGTAGTTATAAGCAAAAGCCTTGGAAGTGGAAGAAGAGTATACCGTACCTAACAATATGGAGGCTCTGGCATAAAGCCTTTTGAGTTCGTAAAACTCTTGAAAATTAAAAACGATGTACAAACGTGAGTTTTCAATATTCCTCGAATTAACTTTTGCAGTTCTATTATATTTAAAAAAATCAACTTAATCTTCTACAAATAAACATTTGATTTGTTTTGAGAAAGTCCAATTTGATAAAAATATTAAATCAAATTGGCCTAATGGCATGTAGAAAGCCCAAATTAAATAAAAAGTTCTTCCAAATAGGACACCAAGCCGACCAGAAGAGGCTCTCTCTAGTTATTGCATGGAAACCAAAGACAATGTAACATTTACAAAGGTCGAAGTGAAACCCTAACTTTCTTTTAATAGCGCGTATCAACAGTCAAGTTCGAAGTCTCTCGTGCAATATAAACTTATATAATACATTTCTTGCTACAGAATGCATCTGCATTAAAATACTGAAGCCGATATTAAGAGGGATTCTTCAGTTATTAAATGAAAATTAGTACTGCTGCATATTTAATAAAATTGGCTAATTGGGATTTAGGCAGCTCATTAAGACTATTTCTGAAAAACGGACCAGCACTGAAAATTTGAAGTAAACCATTCTCCAGTCTTCGCATGGATTCCAACGATTCCTAGCTTTATATAAACAATATTAGTGCATTAACAAATTGGCTAGTACATCAAAATAATTAGTTTTAACATGCAACAGCTATTAAATTTTGTAGCCATTCAGAGTTGGTAGACTCAAATATATTGAATGTGATTTAACGGGAATCAGAATTTCACCTCATTAAATTCAGTGAGGCTAGATTAGTCGTTAAGAAGATTTAAGACACGAAAGTGTATAGATGCTGCCCTAATTGCTGTCAGCAACACTATAAATAAAAAGTTACACTATATCCAAATTGCTAATCAAGAGGATATTACCCATTCTTGACCTCTTCAAGGGGAGGCTCCTTGACGTAACGAAGAGGCTCTTGGTCTCCTTTCCCAGACCGAACCTAATTACCCCCTAATCCTCCCTTCCCTATCCCATCCTCCCCATCCCCCTTTTTATCCTTTTCCTCCCCCTTCCCAACCATCACTTTTTCCCGTCCCGTTTGTAGCCTCTGGGATCCTCCCCTCTGGTATTACAGTTTCTAGGTAGGGGAAAGTATGCCGGGGTTCAACCCGCTCCGTGAGGTTCCTCGGGTGTGGTGTAGTTTGCCGTGGAATCTGGATTATCTGGAGGCGCTCTGCTTCCTTCCTGAATTTCCAAGAAGTGAGCGGGGTGTCCTGCAGGTGACGGGTATATCTTCAGAGGCTGCCTGTCGGTTCTGGGAGGTGGCAGCCGAATGAGGTATACTTTGTGGCAGGTTTCTGACCGCCCTCTCTTTTGTCCGCAGAGGTGGCTAGGTAGATGTGAGGTTGCTAGGGTATGGCACGGGTTCCATGCTGCATCTGCAATGCTTGTGGTCTCGAGGTTCTCTCGGATGAGAGGGGAAACTTGCTGCCCTTTCATGCCTTCTTTCCTTCTTTCTTTTTTTCTTAAAAATAATAATAAGAAAGAAGTACCACTATCATGGAGACTTCGTTCTGTGATAACCCTCCTCCTCCAAGGCCCCTTTCTGTTACCGCATCCTATTCTGACCCGGCTTTGTTATTGAACTATTCTCCAGACTCTTCCCATACCCATGTACCTTCTGCTGGCGACCTTTCATCACCTGCTCCAGGTGCTGAGGCTCCGCCCGTTTCTGCTAGTGCCTCTACTTCTTACATGCCTTTAACTATGCATCCGACTTCCCCGAATACAGTGCGGCGGTTTTTGGATCGCCCACCTGCCTCAGGTCGGTCCGCCCGCGGTACTACACCTAAACGTTCCAGACCATTTGCTGATGACGGTTGTTCGATGTCTGCTCATTCCACCCAAAAACGACCTACGTGACACCCACTTCCTTTACGCACCTTCCTTACAAGTATGCAATTGACTAAATTCTTTTCCCTACAACCGACATCTCAACTTATTGTCTTTCTGACCATAGTATTGGTAAAGTTCCTTTATGATACATTGGCCAAAATATATCCTTTCACGCTCTTCAAAGTGGTGCGCGCATCATTACAGTCCAGAATGCAGAACAAGCTCATAATCTTTCCCATTTTACTTCCATCGATAACATTCCAATCACAGTTCACAAGCATGCTGCTCTCAATTCTTGCAGTGGTACGGTGGTTTTACTGCATACCATTGTACAGAGTGATTTTCTGTTTTGCGGTGATGATATTTTGGAGCAATTAGCCCTTCAGGACCTTCCAGTTCTCAAAGTGGATACATATGTCTTGCACACTCGCGGTCGAAGGCGCTTTCCCAGTAACATCGCTCCCCCCCTCCCCCCCCGCTTAACCTTTGACTGCCGTGAACTCCCTTCTCCGTTTATATCGCAGACCATCGCCTAGAGGTCCGTAAAGTGGTCCCTACTCCCCAACAGTGTCGAAATTGCTGGCGTTTCGACACTCCGCTAAATACTACAAATCTGTGGCGGAGTTCCCGATCTGCGGTGCTGCAGATCATGGCGATACATCTTGCAGTCTTTACCCCACTTGTCTCAATTGCATTAAACCTCATCCTTCTTTTTCCCGCCGATGTCAGGTCTATCTTAATGAATGAGAAATCTGTGATCTTAAGGAGAGCGAAGGCCTTACTTAAGCTATGGCTGTCTCTCGACTCCGCCTTCAAAGAAATCTTCCTCGTGTCCCTTATTCTCGAGTAGCTAGGAGACCTCATACAAGGGTGGTCCCCCGGCCTTAAAGCTCCTCCGGTGTCGTGTCTTCCGAGGTCACCCTTGTGTCTAATTATTTTGCGGTTCTACCCTCTGGAACCCCCCCCTCCTTACATATACCTACCTCTACTTTTTTATTCTCGCCCACTAGTTTCTCAGTCTGCAAGGCCTCGCACGCCAGCGTCGTCTTCGCGCCTGTCACCTGCGAAGTTGAACCAATCTCATAAGCCAAAGTTTCTTCTCATTCTTCTGGTGCTTACAATTCCCCAACAGTCTTCCTTTTCTGCCTCACCCCCTTTCTAACTCTCGTATTAAGGTGGAAGTTCACCCCCCTCGTTTGGTTCCCTCTTCATTGTGTTCCACCAAACTTCTTCCCCAGTTACCTTCCAGCCTCCTTCCTCTCCTGTTCCACCGCAGGATTCTTCTGTCCCCGCTGGAGCATCTCACCAGGCTCATACTCCCTCCCTCTCAGACCTCTTTGGTTTCCTCCATGGTCTCCCGATCTCTACTTGCTCTACCTCACCAGTCTCTGAAGTCATGGTATAGGCATCTTCCTTATCCTCTGAGACACTTGACGCAATCTCCGACTAAATTGCGGAGACGAAACCCTCGATGGACACCAGCGCGCCTCCTTCTACCCCTTCTTATTTTTCACGACCCTCACAGCAATCTTTTCCTTCACAGCATTCCGATTCCTCCTTGCTTACACGCTTCCAGGTGCCTCAACACATTGACTTCACTGACCCTAATAGCCCATAGATTTTATCGCTTCTTATTGTTGGCATACCTGTCTTTGTGAATAATGACTTATTTACAATGGAATATTCGTGGCCTCAGAGGTAATCAGGAGAGCTCCAGGTGTTGTTCTCCCAGTTTTCCCCAGTATGTGTTGGGTTACAAGAGGCCAAGATTTGTTCAGCTGTTATTCGTCCTGTTTCGGGCTATGTGCTGTTGCATTCTTCTGATCCCCTTCCTGATGAATCATTTAATGAGAGAGCGCTTCTTGTGCGCGTTGATATACCGTATCAACAGGTCTTTGTTTTTTCTGCTGCATTATACTGCAGCCCGTATTTATTTGCACAGATGGTATAGTTTGCTCTATATCCCTCCCCTTCCCGTGCATTTTGTATCTCGGATATTGCATTCTTGATCTCTTCTCTGCCGCCGCCCATCTTGTTGTTAGGTGATTTTTAAC
>WNWK01005932.1:0-22500 GCA_009830355.1 Cherax destructor
TGGTGAGGGGTGTAGGAGGAGAGCAAGTAGTGGTGAGGGGTGTAGGAGGAGAGTAAGTGAGTGGTGAGGGGTGTAGGAGGAGAGTAAGTGAGTGGTGAGGGGTGTAGGAGGAGAGCAAGTGAGTGGTGAGGGAGTGTAGGAGGAGAGTAAGTGAGTGGTGAGGGGGTGTAGGAGGAGAGCAAGTGAGTGGTGAGGGAGTGTAGGAGGAGAGCAAGTTAGAGAGTGGTGAGGTAGTGTACTAGGAGAGCAAGTGAGAGAGTGGTGAGGGAGTGAAGGAGGAGAGCAAATGAGAGTGTGGTGAGGGAGTGTAGGAGGAGAGCAAGTGAGAGAGTGGTGAGGGAGTGTAGGAGGAGAGCAAGTGAGTGAGTGGTGAGGGAGTGAAGGAGGAGAGCAAATGAGAGAGTGGTGAGGTTCTATCTACAAATTTTGCTGAGAATAAGAAAACAATTTAGCACTCACACGTCTTAACACAAAAACTAAGATCACACTTTCTTCAACATATATAAGACAAATTATAACATTCACAGCCCAAGTTGAATTCAAAGCTTCCTCTAAGAAACACAAATGAAGACTATTTTAACACATTAAGACTCACAAAATTACACTAACACGATTGCAAACAAGCCTGGATTTTTACGACCAACTCGCCATGGGTTCAAACCCCACTCGTTCCATAGTTGGTTTCAGAAACACATTTAGTTGTTGCTAAGAAGATGCATAATAGAAGCATCATGTAGGCCTCACTCGAAGACTGTACCAGGCCCAGTAAAACTTATGTAAATAAGTAAGACACATGTGCTATAATTAGGTATCTTAATTCTGAAACGTTTCGCCTACATAGTAGGCGTCTTCAGTCGAGCAAAGAAGAGTTAGCAGAAGCAGAAGAGATGTGAACACGATGTAATCAGTCCATCACCCTTGAAAATGTAGTTTTGAGGTGGTCAGTCCCTCAGCCAGGAGAAGAGTATTGTTCCATAGTCTGGAACAATGTGAAGTTGAAGCAACAGTATGGAGACTTATATACTATATTCTTTCTTCTACTAGTCGGATGCGCCTCACCTTCAACAGTATATAAGTAGAAGGATCGTGAAGGTCATGAAAGCGGACAAAATAACAGAGGCAACGGGCATCACGTCGATCGTTCAAGGACGCAACATTCACCTCTGCATATATGCTCTCGACAGGTGAGGAGCAAAAAGCACCTAGACATAAACGTTGTCCCTGATGATGGATGGGATCAAGTTTAGAAAGAGTTGTGGCAGAGGCCACAGGATATATCTGGTCACCATAGTCTACTATCGATAAAATTAGGGCTGAATGAAGTCGAAGGAGAGTTCGACGATCTGCTCCCATGAAAAATGAGCGAGGGTTTTAAGGAGGTTCATCCGGCTATGACAAGTTGCTTTCAGGGAGGTAATGTGTGGTTTCTAGGACAGCCGGCGGTCAAACAGAAGGCCGAGAAATCTGACTGTATCACAATCAGGGATATAGCAGCCATACAGGTACAATGGAGTATCAGAGGCAACGGAACGTCTGGTGAAAGTGATTTGCTGCGTTTTAGCACCAGAAAATTTAAACCCATGCGTAGTGGCCCACTGGGAAATACGGCTGAGAGCATCTTGTAGTGAGGCTGCTACTCGGCGACAGTCAGCGCTTGCACAAGCTATAGCAAAGTCATCAACATAAAGTGATGACCAGCTATAGCAAAGTCATCAACATAAAGTGATGACCAAATATTGGATTTGAGAACAGAGGCCAGATCATTTATAGCAAATAGAAAAAGAGTGGTGCTAAGGACACATCCCTGAGGGACACCTTCAGCTTGGACAAAGTCCGGGGAAAGTAAAATATTAACCAGAACACGGAAATATCTCTCAGATAAGAAGTTTTTAAGGAAAAGTGGTAGATTGCCTCGGAGGCTTAAGAATGAACTTTGGCCAAGACGTTATATCTCCAAGTAGTGTCATATGCCTTCTCAAGATCAAAAAAAAGATGGCAATAACTGAGTGGTTACTAGAAAAGGCATTACGAATAGTATAGGTATCTAATCAGGCCAAATTGACTAGTGGAGAGGCTATTGTGCCTCTAAATGCCACACCAAGCGCCTATTTACTAGACGTTCCATCAACTTGCAAACTGCTCTGGTAAGAACAATGGGACTATAGTGTGAGGTATCATGGCCCAAAGTACCAGGTTTACGAAAAGGCAGAACAACTGTAGTTTTCCATAGCTTGGGAAGAACTCTTTCCGATCAAATAAGATTCAAAAGACGTAAGAGGACTACAAGGGCTGACGGATGCAATTGCTAAATCATACGAATATGAATGCCATCAGGCCCAGCTGCCGATGATCTGCAAGCAGAGAGTGTTGACTCCAGTTCTATAAGTGTGAAAGGCACATTATAAGACTTCTCTACAAGAAGAAAAGTCTAAAGACAGTAACTCTCTGGCAAACTTGGAGGAAAGAAACGAGAGGCACAGATGGAGCACCTGCGAGGTACGGACAAAATTATTTTCAATTTTTGAGGCAACTTCAAGAATTATTATTATTATATTCAAATAGAAGCGCTAAACCACAGGGGTTATACAGCTGCAACTTCAAGAAGGCTTGCTATGCTGACACCGGCAACTCTAAGAACGGGAGCTGGGTCTGGAGAGTATTTGCCACTCAATTTCCGTATTTTTTTTCAAAACTGCACTCATAAAGGAAGTCGAAGTGACGGTAGAAACATAATCCAGCAATAAGTGCGTTTAGCTTCTCGGATGACACGTCGGGAATCACCCTCGCCTCAAGGAGTCGTTCTGTGGTTCTATTGTAACGATATCGGCTCCATGCAGCACAAAAGGCACTGTACGAGCACAAGTAGGAGACCACCAAGGCACACATTTCTGAGAGTGCCTACCTGAGGTTTGAGGGATTGTATTTGAAGCTACAGTTAAAACAAAGGACAAAAATAGTTGTAAAAGCTCAGCAGTTTGAAGACAAAGACAAAGGTTCTTAACTAAAAACAGTTTACGAGAATAAATGACCCAATTCGCTCCTTCAAACTGGCAATGTGGGCTACGAGGAGGTCGAGAATACGTATGAGAAGATAGGAAAATGATTCCTGTCATGTAAATCAGGGAGAACTGACCAGATAAAGTCGACTGCAGTTGAGGAGCAGCAAATTGAGAGATTAATGCAAGAGAGTTTGAGTACGAGGGTCGATATGGCTTCAATAATTTTCAGATGACAGAGAAGTTAGAGAGTTTGGCAGCAGAGGGGAAGATATAGTTTGGGTAAAGAATGGAGAGACAACGGAAGACACCAAAGAAGAAGTAGAGGTGTGTTGACAAGCAGAAACCTCTAGAGGAGGGAGTAACTGTACGTGGGGGTGGTTCCTTCAGTATCAGATGCATCTCGATGTAAAGGCCTAGACTCAGAGATAGGGAGATAAACACGTTTGGGAATGTCATGAGGTTAGGGAGTTGAAGGAGATTTGAACGTAAATAGATCCACAGGAAGAATTTAGATAGATGTCCTTGCGAATCATAACTGGTGTGTTGTACACAATGTCAAGAAGTGTAAGATTGTGTACCATCTCTGCATTTTCTACTGTGACGACGCGTATGCCACTCTTAAGAACATTGAAGGAAATGTTCTGCCCATCATGGCGAAGCAGTGACTTGCTGATGCTGTGGTTGAAATGATAGTCAGTAGTAGATGTTGGTTGGAGTGTGAAGGACTTTGTCCAAGAAGGACTTTCAAACATAGAGCCTAAGGTGAGGAATTGCGTAGTTGGACGTTTCTTAGAAGCGTGAGAGGACACTGAGGTAGGGTCACTGGCGACAGGTCGAGGTCGTTTGGATGGAAGGTTAGAGGTGGACCTTCCTGAGTCGTGTGTATGATCCAAAAATCGACGCACTGTATGTGGAGAAGTCGGTATCATAGTCAAAGCCGCGTTTTATGTCGTGTTTATTTCAAAAGTGATCGACTTCCTTATTTTCGGAACATTTTCAGCAAAATTCTCATTTTCCTTTCTCCAAAAATTTCGTTCACAGTATAACCCGAGAACACCTAATCCGATCGACTTAAAATTTTTAACACTAGTGTCCTGTATCTATGGCAAGATTCATTGTACAATTTACATATGTGGTTGCACAGTAAAAAATATATTGTATATATGGATTATATAATAAAACGTATGAAAACGTATTTTTTCGACTGAATTTTTAAGTTCGTTCAACGGGTCTCTGTTTTCTGTTCAACGGGTCTTTGTTTTCTGTTCCCTCTAGGAAGGTTTTAATTACCTTTATGTATCGTTGCATTTAGAGACATTATGGTTAAATTTTCTTGTAGACTACAATCTTACGTAACCCAAGACAATATGAATGACGTATTTAGAGAAATTCATTAACAAAGTATAAGATAAATCATTGACTGATATATAAGGACGTGACTTGTGACGGTAATTATCTTCATCATGTCAATTCAACCATTGTCATTTGTGGTTAGTTTCCAGTGTGACTCATAAGTCTCCAGGATGCTCCCCACAACACTCAACTGACACCTAAGTATTGTTTCAGTGCTAGGTAATAGCAACTGCTGGGGTTAGGAGACTCTCTAATACCTCTCGCCTCGTCCAGAATTCGACCTGGGGTTCTTTTGTTGTGAGCACAAGGCGTTACCACGGTGTTACTAAGATATCATAAAATCAAAATCTCAATTCCGCGTCTTACAATTTGTGGTTTCGAGGCAAATAACACAGCCAGTCAAGAATGACTAAAAAATTATGCGACGTGGCAGGAAACTAGATATTGAATAACGTGATTTCTGGGACTGGTCAAGCAGCGTGAAGGCGCCGCCCATACGGGTGGTACAACCAGTTACCAGTTTTCTTAGTAATTCCATGAAAAATCTAACACAGCACTTCAGTAAGATAAGATTTTGTTCGCATTTTTAACCACAGAGGGTTAGCCACCCAGGATAACCCAAGCAAGTCTTATTTCCATTGGGGTTCTAATCTTGTCCCCCAGGATGCTACCCATACCGGTCGACTAACATCCTCCCTTAAGTGAATGTGACCTGCCCTGACTAGGTTAAGGCATTGACTTAAGCCGGTGGGAGAATTGGACCTGCCTCGCATGGACCAGTAGGCCTGCTGCAGTGTTCCTTCTTTCTTATGTTCTTATGTACCTACTTACTTGCTAGGTGAACGGAGACAGTAGGTTTAAGGAAACACTCCCAACGTGTCTACCCTTGCCGGGAATCGAACCACGGGCACTCTGTGTGAGAGGCGAGAGCTCTACCTACCAGGTCACTTGATACACACTATGTATAGAAATTTATCTAGTCATTGCAATCCATCATATAGATCCAATGTTAATCCTGTATTTGTGTTGCCCATTCGGCTCTCTGCTGCTACCTATCCAGTTACTTATAAAAAATAATGGAGTAAAGGAGATATTACCAAGTATTTGTATCTCTGTAGATACAAAGCAAACTTTTCATTAAGTATCGTTTATTATGGATAATTATCGTCGTTGAGCGAGACCAACTGCATCACAGAGATGCCGAGGGTAAATTGTCAAAGCGGAAATGAGTCTATAATTACTCAACGACAAGTTAGAAATTATAGTGTTTGTGGCAAGGTTTGTTGAGATCCTCTGTGTGGGTTATAGCAGAGGTTGTAGCTGTATAACTCACAACCGAATGATCCTGGGCTCGAATCTGAACAAGACATGGTCGTGTATCCTTACATATGATGTCCCTATGTGTCCCTGGGTGTCGGTCAAATGTAGTTGGTGGTATCCTGGAAAGCACCTGACGATTCCAAGAGAAATTAGTTACACTGCTTGGCTTTGTTTACCTAATAAGATCTCATTATGTAAATAAATGGTATAAAATACCGACACAATGGAAATATAAACACTTAAGCAGTATAATGTGATCCTTTATTGACAACGTTTCGCCCACACAGTGGACTTTATCAAGTCACAAACAGATCTACCTGGATAAAAAGTACATGAGTATTTATAGGATTTAGTCAGGAGGAGATTGTCACATGCAGCATTCTCCACCTGACTAAATCCTATAAATACTCATGTACTTTTTATCCAGGTAGATCTGTTTGTGACTCAATAAAGGCCACTGCGTGGGCGAAACGTTGTCAATAAAGGATCACATTATACTGCTTAAGTGTTTATATTTCCAAGATCTCATTACGTGCCCGTCTTAATTCTAAGTTTCAATCAAATTGTATTAATGTCTATTCCTTCCCTCTTAATATGTGTAATAATTTGAGTGTTGTTTCGTTTGATAAAAATCTTGTTTTTTGTACCAAACTTAGAGTTTAATTGTTTTGATTTCATTACGTATATACGTAACTGTGTTATCTTTAAATTTTAAATTTTTCAATACTTCTTTTTATTTAATTAAAAAAAATCACGGATATTACCATTATGAGAAAGTAAAAATATAAAATTTGAACAATGATATCTGACTAACAGAGTTGTTGCCACTGAAACTTAATATTCACAAATAAAAAAAAAAATATGAAAGCCTTATGGCATCTTCGTTTATCCGAAGTTTGTTTCTTGGTTCATCTTCTCTTCCTCTGTTTCTTACAGCTAAGAAAAGGCGAAAAATAATAATTTCTTAACTTTACCGATATCGATGATATCGTCCATCTGTCAGACAACCTCCGGAGTTACGTGGAATTACAGATACTCTCTCTCGTTATGGGATAATCAACAGCGAGGCTCCGGTAAGGAAGCCCTGGGCTGGCCGGCTGACTCAATAATTTCTAACAGGCTGGCTGGCATCCAACTTGACTGGATGGTTGACTGCCTGACTGGCTGGCTAGCTGGCTTGTAGCCTGGGTTGTTGACTGCCTGACTGGCTGGCTAGCTGGCTTGTAGCCTGGGTGGTTGACTGCCTGACTGGCTGGCTAGCTGGCTTGTAGCCTGGGTGGTTGACTGCCTGACTGGCTGGCTAGCTGGCTTGTAGCCCGGGTGGTTGACTGCCTGACTGGCTGGCTAGCTGGCTTGTAGCCTGGGTGGTTGACTGCCTTGATGGGTACCTGTTGGATAGCTGGCTGTTAGCTCGCTTGTTGATTGAAAGTACTGCTGAGGGTGTGACCGAATGACAGGCTGGATAACTGGCTGTCTTGCTGGCAGACTGACTGGTTAACTGAGTGGCTGGATAACTGGGTGCCTTACTGGCAGACTGACTGGTTAACTGAGTGGCTGGATAACTGGCTGCCTTGCTGGCAGACTGACTGGTTAACTGAGTGGCTGGATAACGGGTAAGGACCTCACAGCAAGATCCCGGATACTCCGCAGAGCCACACACAGCACATCCCGGATACATTGTACAGCTGCACACAGCACACCCAGGAGACTGTACAATCACTCACAGTGCAACCGAATACACTAAAGACACACACACACATATCCAGGAGCTATGACTCGACCCCTGCAACCACAACTAGGTGAGTACACACACACACACACACACACACACACACACACACACAAACACACACACGGTGACGAGTGGGGTTCCACAGGGGTCAGTCCTAGGACCGGTGCTGTTTCTGGTATTTGTGAACGACATGACGGAAGGAATAGACTCCGAAGTGTCCCTGTTTGAAGATGATGTGAAGTTGATGAGAAGAATTCAATCGGACGAGGACCAGGCAGAACTACAAAGGGATTTGGACAGGTTGCAAGCCTGGTCCAGCAATTGGCTCCTGGAGTTCAACCCCACCAAGTACAAAGTTATGAAGATAGGGTAAGGGCAAAGAAGACCGCAGACGGAATACAGTCTAGGGGGCCAGAGACTACAAACCTCAATCAAGGAAAAAGACCCTGGGGTGAGTATAACACCAGGCACATCTCCTGAGGCGCACATCAACCAAATAACTGCTGCAGCATACGGGCGCCTAGCAAACCTAAGAACAGCATTCCGATATCTTAATAAGGAATCGTTCAGGACCCTGTACACTGTGTACGTTAGGCCCATATTGGAGTATTCAGCACCAGTTTGGAACCCACACCTAGCCAAGCAAGTAAAGAAGCTAGAGAAAGTGCAAAGGTTTGCAACAAGACTAGTCCCGGAGCTAAGGGGTATGTCCTACGAGGAGAGGTTAAGTGAAATCGACCTGACGACACTGAAGGACAGGAGAGATAGGTGGGACATGATAACGACATATAAAATACTGAGAGAAATTGACAAGGTGGACAGAGACAGACTGTTCCAGAGATGGGACACAACAACAAAGGGACACAGTTGGAAGTTGAAGACTCAGATGAATCACAGGGATGTTAGGAAGTATTTCTTCAGTCACAGAGTGGTCGGGAAGTGGAATAGTTTGGGAAGCGATGTAGTGGAGGCAGGTTCCAATCATAGCTTTAAGAAGAGGTATGATAAAGCTCATGGCGCTGGGAGAGTGACTTACACATACACACACACACATACAACAGGCATAGTGTCTAATCGACATGTGCCTAGGACAAAATGGTAACTGGTAACTAACACACACACCATACATAGTTTTAAGACGAAGTTTGATAAAGCTCATGGAGCAGGGAGAGGGAGGACCTAGTAGCAATCAGTGAAGAGGCGGGGCCAGGAGCTATGACTCGACCCCTGTAACCACAAATAGGTGAGTACACAAATCTGCCACATCAGGAGAACAACAGTCAAGGACCAGACTAGAATATGTGGTAATCGTTCCCTCAGCCTCAAAGAACTATACACAGAAGATCAGGCTGAGGAAGGAAGGAGGGGAGGTCACAAGAAATGACCAAGAAGTGTGTGAGGAGCTCAACATGAGATTCAAAGAAGTGTTCACAGAGGAGATAGAAGGGCCTCCAGAAAGGCGGAGAGGTAGGGTACACCATCAGGTGCTGGACACAATACTTACAACTGAGGAGGAAGTGAAGAGGCTGCTAAGGGAGCTAGATACCTCAAAGGCGATGGGGCCGGATAACATCTCTCCATGGGTCCTGAGAGAGGGAGCAGAGGAGCTATGTGTACCACTAACAACAATCTTCAACACATCTATCGAAACAGGGCAACTACCTGAGGTATGGAAGACAGCAAATGTAGTCCCAATTTTTAAAAAAGGAGACAGGCATGTAGCACTAAACTACAGACCAGTGTCACTGACATGTATAGTATGCAAAGTCATGGAACAAATTATCAGGAGAAGAGTGGTGGAGCACCTGGAAAGGAATGAGCTTATTAACAACGGCCAACACGGTTTCATGGACGGGAAATCCTGTGTCACAAACCTACTGGAGCTCTATGACAGGGTGACAGCAGTAAGACAAGAGAGAGAGAGAGAGGGGTGGGTAGTTTGCATTTTCTTGGACTGTAAGAAGGCGTTTGACACAATTCCACACAAGAGATTAGTGCAATAGCTGGAGGACCAGGCAGGGATAACAGGGAAGGCACTACAATGGATCAGGAAATACCTGTCAGGAAGACAGCAGCGAGTCATGGTACGTGGCGAGGTGTCAGAGTGGGTGCCGGTGACGAGTGGGGTTCCACAGGGGTCAGTCCTAGGACCGGTACTGTTTCTGGTATTTGTGAACGACATGACGGAAGGAATAGACTCCGAAGTGTCCCTGTTTGAAGATGATGTGAAGTTGATGAGAAGAATTCAATCGGACGAGGACCAGGCAGAACTACAATGTGATTTGGACAGGCTGCAAGTCTGGTCCAGAAATTGGCTCCTGGAGCTCAACCCCACCAAGTGCAAAGTCATGGAGATTGGGGAAGGCCAAAGAAGACCGCAGATGGAGTACACTCTAGGGGGGCCAGAGACTACAAACCTCACACAAGGAAAAAGATCTTGGGGTGAGTATAACACCAGGCACATCTCCAGAGGTGCACATCAACCAAATAACTGCTGCAGCATACGGGCGCCTAGCAAACCTAAGAACAGCATTCCGACATCCTAATAAGGAATCGTTCAGGACCCTGTACACTGTGTACGTTAGACCCATACTGGAGTATGCAGCACCAGTTTGGAATCCACACCTAGCCAAGCACGTAAAGAAACTAGAGAAAGTTCAAAGGTTTGCAACAAGACTAGTCCCTTAGCTAAGGGGTATGTCCTACGAGGAGAGGTTAAGGAAATCGACCTGACGACACTGGAGGACAGGAGAGAAAGGGGGAGGACATGATAACGACATATAAAATACTGAGAGGAATTGACAAGGTGGACAGAGACAGAATGTTCCAGAGATGGGACACAGCAACAAGGGGACACAGTTGGAAGTTGAACAATCAGATGAATCACAGGGATGTTAGGAAGTATTTCTTCAGTCACAGAGTGGTCGGGAAGTGGAATAGTTTGGGAAGCGATGTAGTGGAGGCAGGATCCATTCATAGCTTTAAGAAGAGGTATGATAAAGCTGATGGTGCGGCCAGTAGAGGCCAGTGAAGAGGCGGGGCCAGGAGCAACCACAACTAGGTGAGTACACAGAAGAGGTATGATAAAGCTCATGGAGCAAGAAGAGTGACCTAGTAGCCCAGGAGATATTAATCTACCCTTGCAAGCACAATTAGGTGAGTACACACACACACACACACACACACACACCCCGGTGGCCTAGTGGGTAAAGCTCTTGCTTCACGCACGGAGGGGCCGGGTTCAATTCCCGGTGGGGCAGAAACATTTCGAAGTGTTTCCTTACATACACATACACACACACATATATACAACAGGCCTAGTGTCTAATTGACATGTGCCTAGGACAAAATGGTAACTAACACACACATACAGAGAGGAGGAGTTGCACTGCTCATCAAAAACAAATGCAGTTTTGAGGAGATGGCAAGGGAGACAGAGGAGATGGCAATGGAGACAGAGGAGATGGCAAGGGAGACAGAGGAGATAGCAAGGGAGACAAAGGAGATGGCAAGGGAGACAGAGGAGATGGCAAGGAGACAGAGGAGATGGCAAGGGAGACAGATGAGATATCAAGGGGTGACAGAGGAGATGGCAAGGGGTGACAGAGGAGATGGCAAGGGGTGACAGAGAAGATGGCAAGGGAGACAGAGGAGATGGCAATGAGAGACAGAGGAAATGGCAAGGGTGACAGAGGAGATGGCAAGGGAGACAGAGGAGATGGCAAAGGGTGACAGATGAGATGGCAAGGGTGACAGAGGAGATGGCAAGGGTGACAGAGGAGATGGCAAGGGGTGACAGAGGAGATGGCAAGGGGTGACAGAGGAGATGGCAAAGGGAGACTGAGAAAATGGCAAGGGGAGACTGACGAGATGTCAAGGGAAGACAGAGGAGATGGCAAGGATAGACAGAGATGGCAAGGGGAGACAGAGGAGAAGCAAGGGACTACATTACAGGAACACTTTGGAATGGAGGTGTCAAGGTGGTGACTGCAGTGATATATGACCCACCACAGAATAGCAGGAGGCGAAGACAAGAATATGATGAGAGTAATAGAGAGATGGATGACACAGAGGCTGAAGTGGCCAGAAGGGCCCATGTTGGCAGGGCAAAGCTACTGGTTGTGGGTGACTTCAATTACAAGGAAATTCACTGGGAAAACCAGGAGCCACAAGGGGGTAGGTTTGTGACCCAGGATTTTCCGTCCCCTGAAACCGTGCTGGTTGTCGTTGATATGCTCATACCTTGCTAGGTGCTCCACCACTCTTTTCCTGATAATCTTCTCCATAATTTACATACGTGGAGGGCTAAGATGATGGAGGTGGTACTGGAAAACCTCAAGCATCAAGACGTTAAGAACACTACCAGAAATAGAGGAGAGGACGAACCAGCAAGACTGGACCTAGTATTCACCTTGAGTAGTTCAGATATTGAGGACATCACATTTGAAAGGCCCCTCAGAGCTAGTAATCACGTGGTCCTGAGCTTCGAATACATAGCAGAGTTAAAAGTGGAAAGGGAAGCAGGAAAGGAAGGACGAATGAAGACAGATTACAAAAGAGGTGATTACACAGGCATGAGGAACTTCCTGCACGAGGTTCAGTGGGAAAGGGAATTGGCAGGAAAATCCGTAAATGATATGATGGAATATTTAACAACAATATGCAAGGAAGCGGAGGAGAGGTTTGTACCCAAGAGAAACAGAAATAATGAGAAGGCCAGAGAGAGCCCTTGGATCACCAAAAAGTGTAGAAAGGCCAAAACTAAGTGCACTAGAGAATGAAAGAAGAATAGAAGGCAAAGGACTCAGGAAAATAAGATTAGTCCAAGAGCCAGAAATGAATATGCACAGATAAGGAGGGAGACCCAACGACAATACGAAAATGACATAGCAGGAAAAGCTAAGTCTGACCCGAAGCTGTTGTACAGCCACATCAGGAGGAAAACAACAGTCAAGGACCAGGTGATCAGGCTGAAGAAGGAAGGAGGGGAGATCACAAGAAACGACCGCAAAGTATGTGAAGAACTCAACAAGAGATTTCAAGAAATATTCACAATGGACACAGAAAGAACCCCAGAAAGCCGGAGTGGTGGGGTGCACCATCAAGTGTTGGACACAATACATGCAACTGAAGAGGAGGTGAAGAGTCTGCTAAGTGAACTAGATACCTCAAAAGCGACTGGAACAGACATCTCTCCGTGGGTCCTGAGAGGGGAAGCAGAGGCGCTCTGTGTATCACTGACAACAATCTTCAGCACATATATCGAAAAAGGGCGACTACCTAAGGTGTGGAAGACAGCAAATGCAGTCTCAGTTTTTAAGAAGATAGACGCGCAGCACTAAACTGCAGACCAGTGTCACTGACATGTAGAGTAAGCAAAGTCATGGAGAATATTATCAAGAGAAGATGGTGGAACACCTAAAAAGGAATGAGCTTATTCACGACAACCAGCACAGTTTCAGTGAAGGGAAATCCTGTCACACACTTGGACTGTAAAAAGGCTTTTGACACAGTTCCACACAAAAGATTAGTGCCAAGGGTGGAGGAGTAGGCAGGTATAACAGGGAAAGCACTGCAGTGGATCAGAGAATAACTGACAGGAAGGCAAAAGCAAGTCATGGTCTGCAACCTGACGAGCGGGGTTCCAGAGGGGTCTGTCCTAAGACCGGTGCTGTTTCTGGTGTATGTGAATGACATGAAGGAAGGGACAGGGTCAGAACTGTCCCTCTTTGCAAACTAATGAGGAGAATTCAGTCGGACGAGGATCAGGCAGGACTACAAAGGGATCTGGACAGGCTGCAGACTTGGTCCAGAAACTGGCTCCTAGAGTTTAACCCCACCAAATGCAAAGTCATGAAGATCTGGGAAAGGCAAAGAAGACCGCAGACAGAGTACAGTCTAGGGGGCCAAAGACTGTAAACCTCGTTCAGGAAAAAGAACCTTGCGGTGAGTATAATACAGAGCACATCTCCCGAGGCGCACATCAACCAAATAACTGCTGCAGCATATGGGCGACTAGCAATCCTAAGAATAGCTTTCCGACATCTCAGTAAGGAATGGTTCAGGACTCTGTACACTGTGTACGTCTGACCCATATTGGAGTATGCAGAACCAGTTTGGAACCCACGCCTTGTCAAGCACGTCAATAAATTAGGAAAAGTGCAAAGGTTTGCAGCGAGACTAGTCCCAGAGCTAAGGGGCATGTCCTATGAGGAGAGGTTAAGGGAAATCGACCTGACGACACTGGAGGACAGGGGAGATGGGGGGGGGATATGATAACAACATATAAAATACTGAGAGGAATTGACAAGCTGGAAAGGGACAGGATATTCCAGAGAGATGGGACACAACAACAAGGGGTCACAACTGGAAGTTGAAGATTCAGATGAGTCTAAGGGATGTTAGGAAGTATTTCTTCAGTCATAGAGTTGCCAGGAAGTTGAGTAGTCTGAAGAGTGATGTAGTGGAGGCAAGATCCATACATAACTTTAAGAAGAGGTATGATAAAGCTCATAGAGCAGGGAGAGAGTGAACGTAGTAGCGATCAATGAAGAGACGGGGCCAGGAGCTGTGACTCGGCCCCTGCAACCACAATTAGGTGAGAATTAAGTGAGTACAGAGCACCCTGGATAAAATCAACAGCCACACACAGTAAATATTACACAGCACGCGGTGCAGTGCTCACAAAACACAACACAACATAGTACACAGCACAATACTTAATATACAGCACAACACAACATAGTACACAACACAATACAAATTAAACAAAATACAGTACTGAGAATTGAGAATAGAACACTGGGCAAAGTAAACAGCACACAGCAACACCAGCACCGCAGAGTACAGCATACAGAACACAGGAAACAGCAAGAACACACAACACAACACACATAACACACAGCACACCGCACACAGCACATTGAATATGGCACACAGAGCGTAATCCTCAACACACAGAACACAACAGGGAACATAAGAACATAAGAATGGAGGAACACTGCAGAAGGCCTACTGGCCCATACAAGGCAGGTCCTTATCAAAACCACCACTACCTAAGAATTCACTCCTGTACTCACGACACTAATCAAACCCAGCCCCTCCCACTCATATATTTGTCCAATCTCTTTTTAAAGCCACCCAAGGTCCTAGCCTCTATCACCCTACTCGGAAGATTGTTCCACGCATCTACAACTCTGTTCGAAAACCAGTACTTGCCTATGTCCTTTCTAAATCTAAATTTATCCAATTTAAATCCGTTATTTCTCGTTCTTACTTGGTTCGATATCCTCAGTATTTTATTAATATCTCCTTTGTTTATGCCCATCATCCACTTGTACACCTCGATGATATCTCCCCTCATTCTACGTCTCTCCAGAGAGTGGAGATTCAATGCTCTAAGTCTATCTTCATACGGGAGATTTCTTATACTGTAAATCATTTTAGTCATTCTTCTTTGTATGTTCTCCAATGAATCTATATCCATCCTGTAGTAAGGAGACCAAAACTGAGCTGCATAATCCAAATGAGGTCTCACAGCACACAACACACGGTATACAACACAACACATAAAAACATCCCAACACAATACAACCTACAGTATACTACACAAAGCACAATACTTAGCATGCAACTCAATACAGAGTGCACAACTCACAACACAGCACACAATACACAACGTACATCACTCATTAGACAATATACAATAACAAACAATGCTCAAAACATACCATATACCACACAACACAATATACACAATATACAACAATCATAACACAGCACACACGACTAGCATATAAATAACAATTCACAGCATGCAACAAACAACACAAAATACACACACACCACACAACACAGAAAATACAATGCAAAGCATTGTATTTTCACAGCAAGCAATATACAACACACAGTAGACAACGCAGCGCACACAGCTCACTGCTTATAACTCACAACACACAACATACGACATAACATGCAACACACGACAAACACACAAAAACAACACATGACAAACAAAAAACACAGAGTAGACAATATATAACATACAACACACAACGTGTAACACAAAATTCACATCACCCAGCACAGAACATACGACACAACTCACAACACAAAGCACAGAACACACAAAACAAAATTCACAGCTTGTAGCACAACTCACAGCTCACTACTCACAGCACAAAACACAGCACAAAACACAACAGCATACAACACACACCACACAATCCACAACACACTGCACTTTTTTTCCCTCACTTGTTGCTGTTACTATTGTTGATATTTTTGCTATTGTTGTTTTCTTTCTTCACCATCTCTCTCTTCTTTCTTTCTTAAGAACATAAGAATGGAGGAACATTGAAGAAGGCCTACTGGCCCATACAAGGCAGGTCCTTATCAAAACCACCCCTACCGAAAACTACCCAAGAATTTACCCCCGTACCCACGACACCAATCAAACCCATCCCCTCCCACTCATATATTTGTTCAATATCTTTTTAAAGCCACCCAAGGTCCTAGCCTCTATCAACCTACCCGGAAGATTGTTCCACGCATCTACAACTCTGTTCGAAAACCAGTACTTGCCTATGTCCTTTATAAATCTAAATTTATCTAACTTAAATCCATTATTTCTGGTTCTTACCTGGTTCGACACCCTCAGTATTTTATTAATATCTCCTTTGTTTATGCCCATCATCCACTTGTACACCTCGATGATATCTCCCCTCATTCTACGTCTCTCCAGAGAGTGGAGCTAGGGGATGGGGTTAATACGTTGTCTAGGGGCATTTACAAATTATTAAAAAAAACAAAAAAACAAAAAACACCCTAGAGCCACACCTGTAGCTTCATACGGGAGATTCCTTATACAGTAAATAATTTTAGTCATTCTTCTCTGTATGTTCTCCAATGAGTCTATATCCATCCTGTAGTGAGGAAACCAACCCGGCACCTCAAGTGGCCGGGTTGGTAAGCCAAGATCTGAGACACTCCGTTTTAGAAAGATAATTACACATACAAACAGAAGATTCGGCATTTTCCACGTCAGTTTGTGGATCCTTGACTGACCAGTTCTCAAGTGATGATAAAGGAGGTATTTTGTTTGTCAGGAGAAATTGGTAAATTTCTTCTATTTTGGGTGATGGTTATCAGCATAAAATCCCTTTCTCATATATTTTTTTTATTTATTCGTATTATCCACTGAGGTTAGCAAAAGATACATGACTAATTGTATAGTAATAGGAAAAGAAAAAAAAATATGTATTATTGTTATTATTATCATTATTAATATTATTCCCTGAGGTTGCCAAAAGATGAATAGTTAATTATTTACAATGGTCATAGCAAAAAGAATCATTATTTTATTATTATTATTATTATTATTATTATTATTGCTTTTACTATTATTAATTATTATGACTATTATTGCTGTAGTTGTTTTAATTATTTAATTCTCGCAAAAACACCAAACCCGTAGGTGTCATGCAGAGGTACAGCAATGGGAGATTATCAGACTTAATCCTAAGATGGGAAGAGGAGCTTTAATTCCGTGTATCAAGAGCTATACATCAACACTAAGACACTCCCTTCCAGCGGCCAGACAAAGAAACGGGTTTAACGCGTTTCGTAAAACCAACGTTACGTTTACGTGCTACGTTCCACATGCTTTCATGCTTTATTATAAAACTGTGTATGATAAATAAGAGCATCTCTACTACAAGAGGAGATGAGTTCAGCACCTAGCTCGATCGCTAGGTCACTTCACCTCTGTAGGTAACTACATTGAAGATGGTACCTAATTCCGACAAGTAGAAGAGTAAGACACATGTACACATGTTGAGTAGGTTTATTGTGATGGAAACGTTTCTCCTACACGGTAGGCTGCCTCTGTATTTGACTGTACAAGCCTACTGTGTGGGCGAAACGTTGTAATCACTGTCTTACTCTTCAGATGACTGCGCATCTCAGCAGGTAAAACGGTACGTTCTTTCATACCAGGTGGTTACAAGAGATGCTGACATAAGCAGGAAGAGACGGTACACTGCTTCATCTCAGCAGAATACGGTACACAGTTCATCTCAACAGAATACGGTACACAGTTCATCTCAGCAGAATACGGTACACTGCTTCATCTCAGCAGAATACGGTACACAGTTCATCTCAGCAGAATACGGTACACAGTTCATCTCAGCAGAATACGGTACACAGTTCATCTCAGCAGAATACGGTACACTGCTTCATCTCAACAGAATACGGTACACAGTTCATCTCAACAGAATACGGTACACTGCTTCATCTCAGCAGAATACGGTACAAGTTCATCTCAGCGAATACGGTCACAGTCATCTCAGCAGAATACGGACACTGCTTCATCTCAGCGAATACGGTCACAGTTCATCTCAGCAGAATACGTACACTGCTTCATTCAGAATACGGTCAAGTTCATCTCAGCAGAATACGGTACAGTTCATCTCAACAGAATACGGTACACAGTTCATCTCAGCAGAATACGGTACACTGCTTCATCTCAGCAGAATACGGTACACAGTTCATCTCAGCAGAATACGGTACACAGTTCATCTCAGCAGAATACGGTACACTGCTTCATCTCAGCAGAATACGCTACACTGCTTCATCTCAGCAGAATACGCTACACTGCTTCATCTCAGAAGAATACGGTACACTGCTTCATCTCAGAAGAATACGGTACACTGCTTCATCTCAGCAGAATACGCTACTGCTTTCATCTCAGAAGAATACGGTACATGCTTCATCTCAGAAGAATACGGTACACTGCTTCATCTCAGCAGAATACGCTACACTGCTTCATCTCAGAAGAATACGCTACACTGCTTCATCTCAGAAGAATACGGTACACTGCTTCATCTCAGAAGAATACGGTACACTGCTTCATCTCAGCAGAATACGCTACACTGCTTCATCTCAGAAGAATACGCTACACTGCTTCATCTCAGAAGAATACGGTACACTGCTTCATCTCAGCAGAATACGCTACACTGCTTCATCTCAGCAGAATACGCTACACTGCTTCATCTCAGAAGAATACGGTACACTGCTTCATCTCAGAAGAATACGGTACACTGCTTCATCTCAGAAGAATACGCTACACTGCTTCATCTCAGAAGAATACGCTACACTGCTTCATCTCAGAAGAATACGGTACACTGCTTCATCTCAGCAGAATACGGTACACTGCTTCATCTCAGCAAAATACGGTACACTGCTTCATCTCAGCAGAATACGGTACACAGTTCATCTCAGCAGAATACGGTACAGTTCATCTCAGCAGAATACGGTACAGTTCATCTCAGCAGAATACGGTACAGTTCATCTCAGCACGGAGAGATGCTATACTGGCTCTCCCCAGAATGGAACGCAGTCAAGCGCGGAAGTCGTGCATTAATCCTGACAACTTCAACAATAGAGGTACTAATTCCCTATTGCCCTTGTCGACTGTTAACGCTGAGTTCTGAGTTTCGCTCAGGCAGTAGGGATCGATCTTACACTTCGTGGCTTATTATTCTGCGCAATTATCAGCGAATTTGCAGGCGATAGCTTTTCTTTTTTTTACCTCTCCTATAAATGTGTTTATTCCAGCAAACATGGCCTGATAATACAAGATCACATGAACCAGAGTTGAGTTACCTTTCACACGCACTGTTGCTCCCTGGTTTATAACTTGTAATTGTAAGGGAAAAGGTATATTTGCACATTGGGTAAGTATGGTGTTTATGAAGACATTGCTTGATACCCGTAACCATCCCTGTATCATTAGCCTTTTATACGGGAACTTGAGACGACGAACTCAGAGTCTGAATGTAGACGTTGATGCCATAATGACCACTACCTATGAATACCCAGCTATTTTAGCGCCTAATTAAAGAATATTGACTCTTTTGTAATTTGGCAATTCTAACATTGGGGTTAAAATCATGCAAATCGTCGGTCCTGAGTGTGGGCACTGGTAATAGTAACGTTCAGAAGTGAACGCTTGTGCCAACAACAGACCAGTTTTACAAGCATTATAGAGTTGAGATAAAAGGATCAATTTACTCTCCATCACATCATTTTAATAATCTGAACAGTTCAATTTCCTCTGTGGGTGCACCGCAAGCCTCGCCATAAGTAGCAAGCCTCGCCATAAGTAGCAAGCCTCGCCATAAGTAGCAAGCCTCGCCATAAGTAGCAAGCCTCGCCATAAGTAGCAAGCCTCGCCATAAGTAGCAAGCCTCGCCATAAGTAGCAAGCCTCGCCATAAGTAGCAAGCCTCGCCATAAGTAGCAAGCCTCGCCATAAGTAGCAAGCCTCGCCATAAGTAAGTACTGTACCAAATTCTCCAACACCAAAAACTGCTGATGCCTTAATATCTTTTGTGAGGTTAGCAAGTTTCTATATAGCTTTCATTGCAATTTTTTTTCTATTGCAGCTCCGCTGAGTTGCTTAAGAACGATGTTCCTTTCGCTTCGACTTTTCTGGACCATCACTCCTTTTTGCAAGGCTGGTTCAGTGTCCATCTTGTTATTTAGAGAAAACCATAAGCAGGACAATTTGAACTGGCTCCAAAAAGTTTCTGTGGTTAAGAATGATTACATTGCATTACATCATGGAATGCCTTATTCATCAGTATTCTTCAATGAGGGTATATTATTAGTAGAGGGTTCTTGATCTAGTCAACTGTAGCTATCCTCCTTTTTTATACCATACCAGTTTACCTTCAAAGGCGCTGCATGACCCTACCCAATAATAATAATAATAATAATAATAATAATAATAATAATAATAATAATAATAATAATAATAATATTGATGTTATTGTTACGAAAATATGTTGGAGCTAGGGGATGGGGTTAATACGTTGTCTAGGGGCATTTACAAATTATTAAAACAAAAACCCACCCTAGAGCCATACCTGTAGCATCACAAAAGCGTCAGTAATCTATTAAACCTTATTTTTATCCTTGAAAGTTAATTAAATTGTTCTTCAGAAAAATATAGGTATTCTACATAACACTACAAAACACACAACCTCCCTTCAGCACATTTCACAAAAATACACTAGTAGGCCGTGACTACTTCACTAAGGCCAGGATATGGTAAGAAAAAATAGGTAGCCGCCATAACCCGTCTCCTAGTAGGCTCATAGCCTCTTATTACATGTGCTATTATTTCAGAATTTCACCCAAACAATCCGCCACCTTCCATCTAAAACTATAGGCCCAGCCTACGGCCTCAGAATTATAGCAAAATAGTCCAAGGCCTAGTAGGAAAGTTCTCACTTCACACGCAAGGGTGGAAACATTGGGCGTGTTTCCTTACACCTGCTGTCCCTGTTCACCCATCAGTAAAGTGGGTACTGGGTGTTAATCGACTGGTGTGGGTCGCATCCTGGGACAAAATTTACCTAAATGGCCTGAAATGATCTATATAACAAGCGGCTTTCTACACAGCAGTATGTCATTAATGTCAACTAGGCCTGTATACCTTGTAATGCATGTGCTTATAGTAAATAAAGATATTATTATTATAAGTCCACACTGGCTACATCACGCTATTCCACGCTCTGTCCAGCGTCACCGTCACGCTATGACGTCACTCCCTCCGAACGTTCCAATATGCTGACATTTATACAATTATGGAACATTTACCTTACAATGTAACCTGCATAACAATGTTGTTGTTGTTGTTGTTATTATTATTATTATTATTATTATTATTATTATTATTATTATTATTATTATTATTATTATTATTAGTTATTATTATTATTAATGTACGAAGGTGTTCTGGTTGCATGTCGTTCATAATCTTTACGCTGTGTAACGGTATAATGTTTCTGTAAAGTTATGTCCTAATGCAGTCATTTATATTTGAGTGTGTCCTCTGTAAGACATATTACCAGCTACCTGCTGTCAGATATGTATTACTGTCTACTCGTACTCAGATATATATGACTGTCAACGTGTATCCAGCTATATATCACTTTACATTTGCACTCAGATATATTACCGTTCTCCTACACGCAGATATACGTACGTATGACGCTGACATATATTCATCCCTCTCCACCTACAGTCAAATACAGCTCACTGCTCATCTATAATAAGTAAAAAATATAGTCATGTAGACTCACCCAGACCAGTTCCCTCCCAGCTATTACACGGTCACAGTGGGACACCCACATCATGCAGAATATCGCCCAGACGTTGCTCAACAGTGAAGCAAGTGATAACTCGTCTCATAACAAATGCTTGACAGGCTTAGTCTCTAGACAAGGCCTAGTCTCTAGACAGGGCTTAGTCTCTAGACAAGGCTTAGTCTCTAGACAAGGCCTAGTCTCTAGACAAGGCTTAGTCTCTAGACAAGGCCTAGTCTCTAAACAAGGCTTAGTCTCTAGACAAGGCTTAGTCTCTAGACAGGGCTTAGTCTCTAGACAGGGCTTAGTCTCTACACAAGGCTTAGTCTCTAGACAGGGCATAGTCTCTAGACAGGGCTTAGTCTCTAGACAGGGCTTAGTCTCTAGACAGAGCTTAGTCTGTAGACAGGGCTTAGTCTCTAGACAGGGCTTAGTCTCTAGACAGGGCTTAGTCTCTAGACAAGGCTTAGTCTCTAGACAGGGCATAGTCTCTAGACAGGGCTTAGTCTCTAGACAGGGCATAGTCTCTAGACAGGGCTTAGTCTCTAGACAGGGCTTAGTCTCTAGACAGGGCTTAGTCTCTAGACAGGGCTTAGTCTCTAGACAGGGCTTAGTCTCTAGACAGGGCTTAGTCTCTAGACAGGGCTTAGTCTCTAGACAGGGCTTAGTCTCTAGACAGGGCTTAGTCAGTAGACAGGGCTTAGTCTCTAGACAGAGCATAGTCTGAGACAGGCTAGCTCTAGACAGGGCTTAGTCTCTAGACAGGGCATAGTCTCTAGACAGGGCTTAGTCTCTAGACAGGGCTTAGTCTCTAGACAGGGCATAGTTTCTAGACAGGGCTTAATCTCTAGACAGGGGTTAGTCTCTAGACAGGGCTTAGTCTCTAGACAGGGCTTAGTCTCTAGACAGGGCATAGTCTCTAGACAGGGCTTAGTCTCTAGACA